>JAOWBL010010601.1:0-16205 GCA_028564865.1 Zenarchopterus dispar | reverse complement strand
CTCTGCTTTGTCTTCACTCATCAATGTATTTTTGTAGAATGCATTTCATATTTTACTGACTCTGTACTTTTTCATGCTGTTGTTCCACAGTCAATTCAAACTGCAGAGTTAAAAAAAAGTCAGCAAATAGAGCCCAATTCTTGCTGAGGAGTTAAACATGAAAAATGATGATAGTTTCTTAGGCATGATATATACTTTGCTCACTTATTCATTCACACAGATTTTTTCCCACTGTCTCACTGGCAATGACCATCACCCTTTGTTTTGCAGACTCAACATTTCTCGTTCCATTTCACTCCGGATGGCAGCAAGTATCATGGTTTCCGACCATATAGTTGTATACACAAGTGTGTTAAAGTCCAAATGTTTTATTTAATTTAAGACAAGTAGCTTAAATGCCATTTGCCATCAAACTGAAAATTTTAAAAGTCAGATGAAATGCCAAGAAGCACCTAAAGATATCATTCCTACAAAGAAAAAAAATCATCACATAAAAAGGTTTTCATAGATTACTGTCATATCTTTAATTAGCTAGCAGCTTTGTACCATTCATATATTCTCTGATATAACTCCAGTTGAATTTCAACCAGTCTGATGTTACAATCAGCTGATTGGTGTCTTGTTTGTAAACATTACCACATCAGTCTGCTCAGCTTCTGTGGACCACGTCCACTGCTCTTTGGTCCCAGGTTGCATCTGAGCAATGGATATATAGGTGGAGGATAGAAAGACCAGGTTATGATCTTCCTTGGTGAGAATGGATTGGGCAGAGGAGCTGCATGCATTTCTGACATTTGGATAAAACAAAACAAATGTTAATATGCAACAATATTAATGTCTTAGAGAGACTGTTATTGATCCAGCTAAACAAGAATACTTTTTATACCCTCTCTTGAGTTTGCTTATGTCATGAGGATGGACTTGAATATACTGTTGTACATCTTCTTGATGGTTATGTTGTGCATTTTGCTGTAAAACCTGCATGTACAATTCCAATTCCGATTTAATGACTATGAGATTGTTTTTTTTTCTGAATTAGTTAATTTACTCATCTTTTGCAAACTGATCCATTTTTGATATCTATATCTGTCTCTGCTGTGGAGAAAAAAAAACATGCAAGGCAGATGAGTATGGGCACTGACTTGGAGAAGGTTTTCAGCAAGCCAGAAAAAACTGCGGTAATTTTAATGAATACAGGCAGGTGAAATGAGCATAAATGAAACATTAAATGTAGAATATGGACTTTTTGTCACGGTATGTCCACATTTAGACTACTTTGTTGCAGTTGATTCAATAGATTCTAATAGTTACAAAGTCAGCTTTGAGTCAGTCTCATTATTCTTGAAGTTTTGAAACAACAGAAGATATCGGAGCCATGAGATAATGTGACTTCTTAAACCAGTACAAATGAACTTTCTGGATTTGTTTTTAGCACTTTGCATTCTCCTAACTGGTGGAATGATTAAGTAACTTCTTTCACTGACTCACTCTCACATCCTTTTCTTCTGTGTGATGCAATTGTATTTAAATGTAAATGTATTTGCACAGAGGTGGTAGATACTTTTTTCCCCCACAACATTATGCAATTATTTTCTTCAGTCAGTTACCCCTCGTAAGATGACCACTTTGCAAAGGATTATAACTTGAAGTTAGAGTTTTTGTTCTCTTACAGATTGACAGAGGGTAACATGCCAACTCCACACAGAAACATCCTTTGAGAGAAATTATTAGAATTAAAATAATAAGTACTCATAAGTGTTTAGTAACTTGCAGTCAGAATCACCATCTTGCTCATGGTTTATTTTTTTCAAACAAGAAACAAACTCTGTTGTCAATAACAATTGCACCTTGTCAACTGATCTGTGACCTCGTCCTGATTGGTGCTGGACTTGGTGGATTCAATGTCTGTGTTCAAAAATCAGCAGTGGCTTAATCCCAAAACTGCTCACTCCCATCTGTGCTTTCTCTCAATTGTGACTTCATGCTAATTTGCACAGATTAGTAAAACACAGATTTGTGGTCTGATATGTTTTTTTGTTTTGTTTTTTTTGCCAGCAAACTGCAGCCATGTTGCACTCTGATGTTTTGTTGCCCATCTGTTCTGCCATTCTACTTTCTCCTTAGCTACCACATCACATCAGATGCTTTTCTCTAATAAACTTTACATTAAGCATCATCATGTGCATCTCAGAATATATCTTTCCAAGTTGACTCGTAATACAGAGTTGACAAAAGTGAGCCGTAATATAATTTGTATTGCTGAAATTATAGGAACAATCTTTTCATTAAATGAATGTCTCAAGCAGAAATCCAAACTCAGGCCACAGTGGACAGCAGCTCAACAGCAGTGTCTTACTTTGAAAGTTATTTACCCAAGATGTCAAAAGAAATCAGATGTTTTCCACTTCTCCCTGCCCTCTATAACCCGCTTTTATATCCCCTTCTCAATGCATAACCCAACCTCCAACTGGAGCAGGAAGGAGATTTGTTGATGGATGTTGAAGGCTGCTTTGGTCCCACAGCAATTAACTCTTCTCCTGCAAGAAACAGCCTGTCAGTTTGATGGAATCTCCCCAACACTGCTGTCTGTCACACAATCCAGGAGGGGTTGCAGACAAATGCTTCATTTATGTGTTTGCTTTACTGTTTTGCCTGTGGTCTGAGGGGGCACAGGTAAAAAGCTATGGGGTTGCATCGCAAACCACTGAGTGCCCAAATGAGAATTTTTACATTCGGTGTTTACATGGTGCAGCAAGTCTGCGGGACTACAGCGATTAAAGGATTGAGATGGTTAAGGACTGTGAGCCAATGCAGAAACAAAGGAGAAGATGTGTCGTACCTTAGATTATGTTCATCCGAAGGTATAGATGATGAGGAAAAAACTAAATCCACTTAAGTCATAGTATGTGACAATATTTTATTTATTGGAATTTACCTGGCCTACTCTTAATACTATACAACCTGAAAAGTAGTGGGGAAAAAAGGCTATTGCTCAGCATGTTTTAATCATCAGTGTACCTAAAACTTATTTAAAGTGGTTGAGAAAAAAGTTTAATGAGGCAATCAATAAATAAAAGTAGAATAACACAATTCCCACTTCACATCATTTACTGCATTGGTGCATTGTCAACATCTACTTTCAGTTTGTCCTAAAAGCAGCAACAGATCATTTGATTGCTTTATGATTGCTATTATCTTTGCTGGAAGCCAAAATGTTGATCATAAAAACCCACAGCACTTCAAATCAGGACAGCTGTTAACACCACCAAACCAACGGATTAATGAAACAAAAGTTCCAACAAAACACAGAGGTGTACTGGTAAGAGACCGTTACTCTACACATTACAGGCAAACGTGATTCCTCAGCTATTCAGTGCTATAAAAGGAAATTATTAAATACAAGATAATACTTTACAAAGGAACCAAAACTGGCTTTATAGAGAATTTATAGACCCAGAGGTGTAACAATAATGTTTCAGTTTTTAATAAGTACATTTTTTTCAAAGTGAAAACTATTGAAAGGGAACCCAGGAGATAAATTATAATCATATTCAAACACAAAACATGATTAATATGTTCAGCAACATTAAATTCTAGTGATACATCAAATCTATACCTTTACAAATATATGTCTCTTCACCTTTGGATCACTGACAAAATCCTAAAGTTTTGATGATAACACTGCTGCTGGTTGACATCCATCTAACTGTTTTAATCCACTGGGTATCCTGACGTCCACTTTCAACATCTCCTCTTTCACGTATTTGGGGGATTTTGCAGTCTTCCCTGAAATTAAAAAACTATATCATTCTTCAGAGCAGTACAAATCAGGACACAACTCCCTTCCTGCACAAACAATAAATTATTCCCAATCATACACTTGAAAAAGTTATGATTTAGTTTGAAACAAAGGTAACTGACAGCGCATCCACTGAAAGTCAACGTCTGTACTACACATATGGGAGGGGCCTGTTGGATAGAGATATGGCCTGTTGGATAGAGTAGGTCGCTCTCCAACCAGAAGGTCATTGAATAAATCCCTAGCTGAGTCACATGCCAAAGTGTCTCTTGGCAGGACACTGAAGCTCAGATTGCATTCGCTCCCCCAGCCACTGATAGTGCCGGTAACAAGCCAGGATGATTGGAGTTGTGTCAGGAAGGGCATTCAGTTGAGAACCTACACAAAAGTCATCTGCTGTGGCGACCCTTGCGTATCTTATATATGTGGTAAAAAGGTGTATTTTACTGTATGTATACCATATCTACATATATTGTGGTACCATTGTGACTCTGCTTTGCCATGTCAGAACACATACCAGTGTGAGAGTAAAGTGTTAATTGGGTCATTATTATATAACCTGAATAGTAATTAATCTACATTTTTTAAGAGTATGGTGGCTGACTCTTTAATTTTTAAGTTAATTCTTAGCAATTTTGCCTATCAGTGTTTACCATAGCAAGGGGTTCAAACTGAGAAAAGACACTTGGTTTGATACATACTGTTTGTGTATATTCACCTCATTGCTGCTTCTTCTTGCCATCACATTTACCATTTTGACTCATTACCCTTCCAACTCAACATGAAAGGCTCCCTCCATCGAAGATCACTCTGAATTTTGCTTCCTTGTATTAGCAGACCCTGGGAATACTTAAGCTACTTAACCTGTCATCTCAAATTGTGCACACAACATCAGACAGGTGGGATGTGCGCTCTCTTGATGCAGCACAGACTGAAGCACTCAGAATGTGTTGGAACAGCTGAAGTGAAGCTGAGTAAGAGCAATTGAGCACATTTTTTTTTCTTTTATGCCCATGGTTCACATGAGGATGGGCCAGAGTGCGTATGAAATGAGTGAATGGGAGAAGAAACCGATGGTCGGTAATGCTGGGATTAAGGCTTTTGTAGGGTTAGTTGTCACGTTGTTCAGATCAGTTTGTGGTCCAAAGGGCAGATTTCTCTCTCATTATTATAGAGGCATGACAGAGATTATATTATAACAAGGGAGAGCAATTTGTTGAACTGTTTGCAAATCTCAGTCATGCTCCTTCCAGATAAAATTATCAGAAAAAAGCCCTTAAATGGAAATTTGGAGTGAATTTGGAGGACACAACATGAGAGATTGTTATAGCAACATACAACTATTTACTTTACATTAAGTACTGCATTAATTTGTAGTAAAACTTCAAATTCTTTGATTTAGATCATCTAAATAGTAACTATCCCACAAAATAATTTTCCATATAAAAATACAGCTTTTAACAGTTCAGTAAATAGTTGTTTTTGTTGTAACTGATATCATAATTAAAAGAGAAAGCATCAAAGAAAATGTTTAGATTTTATTATCTATACATACAATGTATAGCAGTTTATGAAATTACATAAGCAGTGATACAAATAGTGCAGTGGTACAAATTCCCTCCCATTTTAAGTTCTGGAGGGGGTTGTGCAGACCTGCACAGGCCTGAGTTCAGTAAATAGAAGGTTGGGGTACTATTTGCTATATCAAAGACAGATATATTAAATCTCTCCCTATCCCATGTCAACTCTGGTAAGACTATAACCCACTCCATTGGCCTAATTACCCGGGGCCCACTGGGAAAACTCCAGGAACTCCCAATGGGTAAACTGCCTTTACCTCAAACCTTTCAATTCTCCTCACTCCGGTCATTGGCTCTCAGTCTATGGCAATACAATCCAGCTTGAGATGTATTGATTGGGTTGGCTGTTTGAAGAAGTGTTTGTCTGAATATTGACTACCCTTTCTTCTCTCATGTCAGCTCTTCCACATCTGGAAGACAGACCCAGGTACATCTTGCCCCTCCCTTCTGCTCTTCATCCTTCCTCTCTGTTATTCTTTTCTAAATGATAATTTCCAAAAACAAAAAGGGTCACTTCCCACTATAGAGTTAAATATATAACCATCCCATGGTCCTTTTATATATTTAGAATACAGATTAGCACTATTACACTGATGCTGTCATTCTTAACAATTTTTACGGTATGCAGAATATATATATATATATACGTGTGTGTGTGTGTGTGTGTGTATGTATGTATTGAGGCAAAGAAATCATATGCCATGTTCATTTCTTTGTTATAGTTTAGGTAAATACATTATAGTTTATTACAATTTCATCTACACTTAAAATCCTTTCTAACTGAAAGTTTATGTACTAAATAGTGCTGGATAGGTAACAGGGAGAAAGTTGGAAATTGTAATTACTTTTAAAGTTCATGTACATCCTTATTAAAAGATGTACATGAACTTTAAATTTTCTGTGTTTCTCAAAACAATTTATATTTAATTGCTTCCATGCTGCTAGACATGAACTTTAGACTGTTATCAAACTTTTTTTTAATTACTTGAAATGACAAATGAGTGGGTTCATCGAAACTCGTTAAATATAGATTCATATCATGGACAATGATTTCATAATTGTACACATAGTCTAATATTTTAATCTAGAGTTATTCACCAAAAAAATGTAATTAAAGACTATATGAAAGACCTTTTAGTGTGCTTTGTGATGTTCCGTGGACAACTGTGTATATTGCCCCTTTGACCATGTTTCCTTTTGCCAGTATTGACATTGTGTCCAGGTGCTTCAAGTCATTTTCCCCTCAGTAGCTACCAAGACTTAACTCACACCTCAGGCCTTGATAAGGCCTTTTTGCTCTGCTGCACTCCATAACAACATATAGACACTCAACCCAACAGTGAGTGTACGTCTGCTGCACACATATAGAAAGCCCTTCTATAAGCTTATAGCAAACTATGGACTTTTTTTAAAGCTTTTAGAGCGCCAGTGGAAGACCTCATGATGTATATCAGATGTGAGAGAAAAAAAATATAGGTGCTGTTTGGCCTTAAGCTCTGACCTGTTTTTGAACAAGTCAGAGCTGGAGTCGAACATTTTTTTTTTTTCAGAAGTTTCTCATGACTCCAGTCTCAAGCTCATTTAGAGAAAAGTTTATTTTTTTACCCAAGTAAGAGGGAAAAAATAAATACTGTAAACAGCAAACTGCAGTGCTGGGACTTGGAGGACCATCTGAAGGTAACCTGAAATTGTGGGCCAGATTTAATAAGCTGGGTAAATTTGTGTCTGCAGGCAAATAAAAACCACTATAGACAAGAGCATCCAGTCTTTCATGTGAAATTTCAGGTTGCACTGATCTACAAACAAAGATGAGACCAGTAAGTTTTAATGCAAAGTAAGATTAAGTTAAGCAAAGCAAGTAAGACATGCTGAGCTGAGACTCTGAGTTTTCAGTATCACAAAGGTATTTTAATCCGACTGGGACTTTTAAAATGACTAGTTAAATTAAAATGACTAGGTTATGAGATATATCTCATAACCTACTCTTGAATAGTTTATATTTTTGACTTTCTCCTGATTGCAAAGTGCCATTATTTGACTGATTCTTTGAATGATAATGTTCCAGATGAAATTTAGCTAAAACAAACTTTAAATGTCACCTGGCAGAAGTGTTGAATGTCAACTTTTATTATGATTAATATTGGATGAATAGTTTATGGAATATCTGGCAGAAATTGAAAAATGCAACCATTGTCAGTGGTTAGTGCATTTGTATGGCGATTGGCAAGATGATGGCAAGAAGATGGCGAGAACATTTGTGGTTTGACTCCTGGGCCCAGCAGGAGTCTTTCTGCATGGAGTTTGCATGTTCTCCTTGTGCTTGCGTGGGTTTTCTCCAGGTACTCCATTTTCCTCCCACGGTCTAAAAACATGCATGTTAGATTGACTGATGATTCTAGGTAAGTGTGTGTGTGCTTGTCTGTATGTGTGTATGTATATATATATATATATATATATATATATATATATATATATATATAAACACACACACACACACACCGTATTTCTCCTATTTAACGCTCCCGCTCTAATAGACACGCCCCCACCCACAAGGCTAGGGTGCAGCTATTATTTTTATGCCAGTTTCGATAAAAATTGATTGCAGTTATGATCAAGAGTTATGATTTACAGAGACAGACACTTACCTTGCTCAAAGTTTTCCTAATCTTATGCAGTATTTCATGGATTGGATATTTACATTTAGCGTGACTGTCACTTTAAGAGCGCTTTGTTTACTTTATACTTGACGTCAACAAGAGTGAACGATTACGACGTGCTACCGGCCCGTATAATGTAAAACAGGCAAGAGCTGATTTATGAAGTTTTGTTGATATTTGCTATCTGTGGCCTATAGGATTTTTTTTCAGTCCTCATTTTTTTTATTACTGGTATGTAAATATCGAAAGAAAGTGCTGATAAGAAAGTTCATTCTTTAATTTAAACAAATTTCTTTGTATGTACATATAAATTAACAATATGCTACGTGGATGAGCACGAACATTTACCATATTTAACAACCAAATAGAGAACATTTTGGTAGTTTTTTTTTTAAATAATTCGTGTATGTTAGACTTTTTTTGTGACACTTTATTGTTTTAAAGCCGAACATTGAAGAACTTGCATAATTAGGTCTTAAATAGAGGCGCCCTGCTGGTAATTTGCTACAGGCCCGGGCGCGTTAATTAGGGGAAATACGGTGTATATATATATATATAGATGTGGCCCTGTGATTGACTGGTGGCCTGTCCAGGGTGTCCCCCTGCCTTTTGCCTGTAATGAACCCAGATAGGCCCCAGCAGACCCCTGTCATCCTGTACAGGATTAAGCAGATATAGAAAATTGATGGATGAAACAAATACAGTTGGCTATGCATTGTGTTACCACAGGAACCATGAATCCAGGAATGAATGAGTTTTGATACTTTTTTTTCCAGAAAATATAAATACATATAAATTTTGGATGTAACACAGGTCCAGGGCACAATGAGTCAATAAAATTAATTTCACTTTGATTTGATCAAGACATCTTTCCTTGTTACTTTTTGTAATTTTTAAAAAACGTACATTCGCCTCTAAACATCAGTTTGTATTTTGCACAGAAGGAGGGATATTTTCTCTTTTCTTTAAAACCTGACACAATTTCTTAAGGTCTTAACTACATGTCTGCAATACATGTTAAAACATGAATTAACAAAAGCGCTTTACAAAACCAATACAGTGCAAAAGCTCCCTTTTCAACCCTTTTATTCAGTTCTTTTTCTAGTAATTGAAAGTTTTCTAAAACTCTTTAACATGTCTGTAAACATGTTTTGATCAAAATACCACAAAGATGCAACATAAAAGCTCTTTTTTTCAACTATGTTTTCATTAGTAGGAGTCAGCCACAACTTCACTCCACCCTCTCCTCCACAGGGTGTGCCCCCTTTAAAATTGGTGTTTCAACAACTATACACTGTCCACTTCTGATATCCAACAAATGCAACATTTTTTTTTTTAATTCTGTAGGGATGAACATGTTGAAACATGTAATTTCTACTCTTTCTGGGTCTATCATTATCATCAACCATTTTGGCTTAATCCCTCTCGTAAGGGTCGTCACAGCAGATCATAAGGCAGGTTCCCCACTAGCAGGAGTTCAGGGTAAATCAGCCAGACAGGAACATCAAACAGGGCTGATCGTCTTTTCAGCCCTTTCAGCCGGCATGTCTCCATGACAAGTACAACACAAAAACATTTGACTGAAAATATAAAAATAAAAATAGCATAGCCGACCACAAGGTGGTAGTAATGTGCATTTTTTGTTGTCCGCAAATGGTCAGCAGCATGCAAGGAAACAAAATAAAGACAAGAAGAAACGCATAAACAATGGACTTTTCTTTTGTTGCTGTTGTTGCTGTTTTTAATAAACATATGCCACAGTCATAGCAATTGAGATTAGAAGAAAAAAAATCCCACTGGATCGCTTCCAGGCATATTACACTAATAATCCCGGAAGATCTGAAACAAGTCACCGGTCCATCTATCATTTTTTTTTCTTATAATCTCCACTTTCATCAAATGTACTCATAGCAAAATGTCTCTGGTCCAAATGGTTCAAATGAGTTGTGTTTAAATTATTATGTTCACGTGAGAGCGCTAAATGTAATTTAGAAATCTCAATCAGCAGAAACCTCCTGCCAGGAGGTTGCTGTTGGCTAACCTGAGTATTTCTTCAATTACAGGGCTGTTTTTCACCCTCTAAAAGGTTCTGGAAGGTCACTTCCACAGGGCTGTTCCTGAGACACGCGTAAAGCTCAAATCAAAAAATTTACCCCAAACTCCTGCTAGTGGAAATTGTCTGCATGTTGAGTTGCCCTTCCTGCCACAACCCCGCAAGCACGGGACACACACACATACACACAAACTAGCATACATGGCTTTTGAACTGTAGGAGGAAACCAGAGCACCTGGATGAAACACATGCTAGCACAGGGAGAACATGCAAACTGCACAGAAATCAAACCAGCAACCTTCGTGCTGTGATGCAGCAGTGCTAATTACTGTGCCATCGTACTGCTCACGCTTTCTGAGTCTATGATGTCACAGTAATTGTCATTTTAATAGATGCCTGAAAGATATATGTAGTTTAGATATATGGAACCTAAAGGATTATGTTATGTTTTTGATTTGGTAACTACTTCAGATAATCAAAAACATGTGCTAAGGGATTTTTCTGCAAAATAATTTCCTTTAAAAGCTTGCACTCAAGTGTTATAGGATTTTAATATGAAACGAGTGTGTTTACTATTTTACATAGGGTTGAAAGCACTCAGTTTTGCACATTGTGTATTGGGTAGTAATGAGAGGGTAACAGTTTTTAATATTTAATAAAAGGTTTTGTATAAATTACAGGGTAGCTATGGAAGAAAAGTGGTTACTTTTATAATACGACCAACACCTCTGAAACCAACGTGTTACAGGATAACACATTTAGTGTTATCAAGTATTTATAAGAGATGTCACATGTGATATTACAAAAATAAACAATAATAGTGCCTTTCTTTCCTCACCATTATGCATTCAGGGTTATTTATGTTTGATCTGGCTTCGTACATAAAATGTGTTTAACATTTTTTTTAACATTTTTTAAATTATTTCAGTGTGTCATGATAGTTTTTCATGACGGTACAATTCCGTATTTATGTTCTTGTTCATGGTAAGTTTGCACACATCAGTTTGCTCCTCATGAGGTGATCAAACTAATTAACTTAGTGAGAGAATTTTACAAAATTTTAAAAAGGAAACTGCTTTACCACCAACAAACTTCCTTGACCTTCCTTGTACATTGATCCCTAATAGAGTGATGAGGGACGGGGGTTCTTGATCAAGCATGTAACCATAAATGAATAATGGCTCCTTTGGTAAAATGGGACAATTTAACTTGGGGACAAAAACAAAACCAGCAGTTATTCAATTATAATAGAATAATGACTGGATAGTAGCAGATATCAATCCCAGATCTATGCTATCTAACAATAAATAAAATAAAACCAGCACTTTTTAAGTTGTACTTTTGCAGTGGACTGAATAGATAGTTCACATTTTTATTTGATTCTCAGTAAACAACACTACACATTAAGCAACACAAGCCTACAATCATGGAGCAAGCCAGGGTTCCCTTGATGCTCCATCTTACAGCATCCTTAATATGTGTTTGACCAAACAATACCAGTTGGTGCTGGTGAATTACTATCGAGAGATGCAAAGATGTATGTCAAGACAATATTTCAAACCACTGATTCAGTGCTTGTGGCATCATGTGGCTTGGAGTAGCTCTAGGCTAGTCTAAATGAAGGATTGAACTAGATAGTCATTTTTCATGTGGAGGTGGAAATTGTATGTTGCTTGTCAAGATAATTATGTATGTACAGTATTATAATGTATGAGGCAACAGTGATTACAGTGAGACTTTCTTTTGATTGCATTGTGGGTGTCAGCATTCTGAGCTCAGGTCAGCCACTGGAATCAGACAGGAGACATGCAAATACTCATTAACCTTCTATTTTTCATGCTCCAGACGTGAGTTGACAAAGGCACACCATACCTTCCTATAATTATCTTGTTTTACTTACAGGGGTATAATTTTTCCAGAGAAGATAATTACTTATGATGTTGTCACACCCTTGCCTTACATTGTCAGTGTTCTTACTGCACCTCAGCACAGTCCAGTACCCAGTGTTGAACTTAAGTTTGTTTTTTTTTCTTCTTTTTTTGAGAGGACTGCCTGTGGAACATCTTTTGGTCTTCAAAAGGAAAACCTGCTGACTCATGGGAATGTCTAGGTTTGTCTCAGGACTGGAAGATGAGTTGACAATAACTTAATACTTAACTCCAAGTGAAGGAAAAGTTTCCTGGAAACTATTTAACCTTTAAAAAGAGCTTATTATGACAATATAAGTACAAGAAGAAAACCTTTCTTATCTTCATCCATATCCTAGAAAAAATGCACACATGTAAACAAGCATCTAAATAAGGTGGTTCAGGAAAATCCATCTTTATTTAAAAAGGACTTTTATGAAGCCACAACATGGAGATATCCTGAAATTGCAACCCAGCTGTTCATTAATGCTTGTTACAACTGGAAACTGGTTGACATGCTGGCCTTGATTAGCTCTGCTGGCTGTTTGTTTAGTGCTCCGTGCTTTATCATCTGACCAAAAATGCTGGACATTGCACTGCTAGTGTAATACATTCTGATTCATACATAAAATTTCAATATTTGAGCTTGTACATGGTAAATAAGCTGGTTAACTTATGTAATCATTTACTCAGGAGATGAGAATTATTAGCTAGATGTTCTGAGGGTGACGCCGGTTAGATTTTATTTGTTAACTCTGCTTAAATGGGGGTGAAGTATGAGCCTCTCTATTAGTCTTATAATATTCTTATCAGCATTCCTAAAGGTTTAAATTCACCTGTTTCAAAAATGCACCAGTGTCTCAAGATGGAAGAGCTAATGCAGCATATCTGTGGAATAGAGCTGTGATATTTGAGCTTTATATAAAACACCTTTGACTGAACTTGTTTTTTTAATGCATCTTATGTCAAGAACAATGAATGACTTATTCTTATATCTTGATGTCTTAAAAGCCTAATTTCTGTTCAAAGATGATGCTTCAACAGTGAAGGTCACTGTTGTACTTTGTTTTGCAAGTATTTAAATGAAGTGGTTTATGAGCAATGCCCTGTGGAGTTGTACCGTATTCCAAACATGACATTTTCATTCTTGCAGCTTCTATAAAGGCAAGTTACTGTCCACTTTCCCTAGGGCCCTAACAAAGCAGAAAAGCAATCCTACTCAGGCCAATGTTGAGAATGCAGCAAATCCCACTGCGTTCTGATTGAGTGCCACCACACAAAAAGTCAGGAAAGATAACTCACACACCTTTGCTTTCCTTGCTACACAGATGATGCCTTGCTGACACAGGACTTGTGTCAGTTCCACTGTTAAAGAGAGAGAGAGTGGAGGAAAAAAATATCTTGGCCTTTGTTTTGCCAGTGCAGACCTGGACCGGTGGTAACACATAACACAATCCCAAGAATGTTTTTTTTTTTTCACTTTTTTTTTCTCTTATGCACAGAACTTTCAAATAATTCAGATCTGTTGAAGGAAAATTCTTAGAAAAAAAAAATTTTTTTCAGAGGCCAGAAGTCAAGTGTGGTGATCACATTTAGTGAGTATGACAGCTGTATGATCATTGTTCATGAGAGTAGGATGTTGTAAAAAAAAAACCTCCTCTTTGTTATCATAATTCTTCCTTTATTAAAAAAGATTTTGACTGTAGAAGGAGGGGTCAGATTCCTCTGAAGAAAATGGAAAACTTAGTGCCACTTCCATGTCATTCTCACTTGATAGAAACAATTACATCTTAAATGACTAACAAGAAAAAAAGTGCACAAATGTAGATTAGATAGCTTGTTTAATCGAACTGATTAGTTATTAAACATTATATCACACATTACACTAAAACTAGACACCTGCTGTGCATACTGTTTCTTGTCCTTCTCGTGACGAAGCTTCATCTCGTTATCTCATTGACGTAGTAAACACCAACAGCTGTTTTGACATGAGATGGATGCAGGGCCCTTGGGAAGTTTTTGCAAGTCCCTTGTTATTTTTGTTGTCATCATCAAGAGCATGCAAATACCAAAGGTTGATGCTTGTTTATAATCCTAAATAAAATTACAAGTATTAAAGGATAATTCAACTTTTGTTTTTCTTTTCCACCTTTATATATTCCCCATTTATGTGAACAATGTGGCTGTATGTGTCGGCTGTCAGCATACATACCCAGTGCAGTATAAACTGTAACTTGTTTTACTTTTCAGTTCGCAGATCGGCAAAATTTTAAACATTTCTTAGTCTGCTTTATAAACTTTATGCAGCAGCTGTTTTTCAGTACCAGTTATAAAAAAGTGAAAGAGCAACATTCATGCTGATGCCAGTAAAGTTATACTATTATGGATCACAAAAGACAGAATGAAACTTGTGTTTTATATTGTGACTTTAGCATAATTTCATTTGTTACAATTCATCAAGTTTTGCATTCCAGGCCTGCAGGGCAACTCTAAAGAGATAAAACAAAGCAAAACATTGGAATGGGGGCAGCTTAGAGCTGGTAGTGTGGTAGAGGATAATATACTGTTATTTCAAAAAGGTGATGACAGCAGGTGATTGCAATAATGATAAGGTAAAAAAAAAAAGCTCAGTCATGTTTTTTTTTTTTTTTTCGTCATTGCAGTTTCATGTTAACCTGTGTTATAATTTGTACTTTCACTGGATACATTTGAAACAAAGATTGTGATAATTCAGAGTTCTGGGCTGGATTTTGAGCTGTACCCTGTCATGGTAAGCCAAGTCATGCTGACATATATGCAGAAGAGACGCAGCCAACTGTAGGACTGTCCACATGTCATTAGCCATCAGTGTGTTCATTTATTGACCACCTGATAAGAACTTTTGCAAATAATGTTATATACAACTTAAGGTCCTTCTCTCTGGTCAGTCATGGTCATGACTGTTTTAGCAGCTACAAGAGTGATCTGTGATTCCTGTTGAGTCAGTTTTCTGACTGATTCTCTGCTTGCTATTTCCCTTCCCCCAGTATCATCATCAACCATTTCAAATCCCCCTTGGAGGGGTCGCTACAGCAGATCATAGTCCGCACATTGATTTGGCCCAGTTTTATGCCGGATGTCCTTCACACACAAATCCATGTTTTTCAGACTCTAGTACGGGGAGAACATGCAAAGTCCACACGGAAAGATTCCTGCCAGACCTAGGAATTGAACCAGGAACCTTCTTGCTGTGAGGTGACAGTTCTATTCACTAAATTTATTAAAAAACAAGAAACTTTTTCAAATGTTACTTTGATAACATGATAAATAAGAAGTCAGTGTTGAAGCACTTACATTTAAAATCTCTAAAGAATTAATTAAGAGACGGGATAATTAAATCAAAGTCAGAGAAGAGCCTTCTCTGGACACTTACTGTGTACTGAGTATGGTCTCATTATTGCAAGTCAACAACAGATGCCAAAAGGAGTTTACTACTTGGCATCAGAAAAAAAAACCTAAGACTGAAAGTTGTTTTTTTTTTTTTTTAATTTTAAATGATTATGCTCAGAGTAACATCTGGTGTTTCACACAGTTACCCCAATGACCACAATTGGTATCTGGATCAGGGTTTAAATAGCCCCAAAGATGTGCATCATTGTTTAGATTTGATTAGGTGACTGAGGTACCAGCGGGAAAAATAAATACTTTAAAAAAGTAACACAGTTCAGCAAGGGAGAATATAAACACCAATTACAAAACCCCAGATTATCAATAAATAAAAAAGATAAATAAGCCATTTAAAAATGTAAACTCACATTTGTGAGGAGAAGAAGGAGAAGAAAAACATAAAATAGAAGTTGCTGTGTCTGCAGTTACGGACAGTTACTGACAAAGTTAAATGACAACTATTTAACAGGTTAACAGCCAGGAGAGTCTACTGATCTGATTATAGCTAAATGTGTTAGTACGGTACTAATGGTATCTCAGCAGAGAACTGTCAGGAGCCAAAACTCTCAGCTTTTTACAAAACTTTCTCTTGCATACCCTTATCATGCTAAACACACAAAACTTATATCTACACCAATCAAATAATAGAAACTTAAACTTATGTAACTTCTCAGACTTTAAAAATTCATGTTGGAAGACACACTCAAGTTGTGTGTGTGTGTGTGTGTGTGTGTGTGTGTGTGTGTGTGTGTGTGTGTGTGTGTGTGTGTGTGTGTGTGTGTG
>JAOWBL010010556.1:15740-40510 GCA_028564865.1 Zenarchopterus dispar | reverse complement strand
CTACAGTGTGAAGCGCCTCGAGGCGACTTTTGTTGTGAATTGGCGCTATATAAATAAAATTGAATTGAATTGAATTGTGATTTAGATAAGCTGGCAAATATGCATGTTTTTTACTATTTTTGTGAAAAAGCTAGGGATATTAGATACTTTCCATTGAGAAAATTCTTAAAAAGAAAGAGAAGAGTCTGGTTTAGTCCAATAACGTCATACTTTCCAAGAAAGAGCGCTTGAGCCAGAGCAGCAGTTAATAATGGACCCCTGTGGTAGAACCTCTACCTGCATAGGCCAAAGTAGAAGCTGCAGAGGGACCACAAGCAAATTCCTTTGATTTTTACACAACCACCTGCAATTTACAGCAGCACCATGCCATTTTCAGTCTCTTTTATTAACAAAAGGAACAAGCTCTTTAGTGAATGTTGAGTTGGGAATGGTGCAGGGAGGCCTGCATGAATAAGACACTATACACATAACTCATCTTTAGTGATGAATTTATTACTGATATTGAATATGCTGAGACATGAATCTTTTATTACATAACATATCCTTTATCATACATTATATTTACAAAATATTTACGTTTATAATGCAAGAATTTACAACAGTATTTTTAGAAATCTTTCTGAAAACACTAACAAAAAGGCCATCTCAGCTCTCTGATAGTTAAAAGTTAGAGGAAACAAAAAATGTCAGAGCTACAGAGTCACTGTCAACCATACACCCCTATCTCCACTTCCCCCCACCCTCCACATCATTTGTTTCACAAAGACTCATACACTGGGTTAAGTGTCCACAGAAACGTTGGCATGTGGAGATGCTGAGAATCGCACAGGCAGCCTTATGATGAGAACGTGCTCTGCCCTACCACTTAAGCTGCAGTCAGACAGCTGATTATTTCACCATATCACGATTACCACATAAAAAGTGACCACCGATAAATTAGATTTTTGAAAGCAGCAATGATGAAACCACAGTTTAAAAGGTCATAATGTTGAATAACCCTCTCTCTTATATGAATATATGAGAGGCTTCATTAGAGATGACTTTTAATGATTTTTGAACCTTCCAGTGACGCATGTTGGAAATTCAAATGTCAACTGGAACATAATATGACCTTTCACATTAATTTAGACTATTGATATGTATCTAAGCAGGACAGATTGTGTAAAATAATCTTAAAGCTTCTGCCCATGTTCATGACATGCATAGTATTGTCTGTGTGTATTAGCTGGATGCATGTTCTCAACAACACTGACGCCTTTTTTTTAAGTCTTCCTTTAACCTCCACTCTAACTAAACTGGGATTAATTGCGAGGGCTGACTGTCAATGCACTCCAGTCCACTCTTCTCTCTTAAGTCCCACATATGAAAGCTCTGTTACACAGACTTCAATTATTAACTGTTAAATTAATGACTGTAACGTACTTTGTATTAGAATCATGTTCTATATATTTAACCTGCACAGACATTTAATGTCCATGCTTTTTACCCAGCTTCATTTTATCCATCTCCAACTTATCCATTACAGCCTAGGCTGGTCAGCTGAGATGCTTTTAAAATAGTCCTAAGATATCAATCTGCTTTTTTTTATTTTATTCTTTTTATGATGCCCCCATTTGACTAGGGGTGCACAATTACATTTTAGTCATAATTTTTAACTAAAATTGTGTCTAAAAGGTGCATCAGTTCAACTGGAAAATAAGACCCAGTGGTTTTTCTTTTTTTTTTTTTTTTAATCACCAAATATCTGGTGACACAAACCGAAATGAATGGACTGAGTGATTAGTGTCAAGAGCTAACAGGAGGGTTCTCATCATAACACAAAATGCAAATTACCTGTTTCCAAGTGCTTTCATTTTCATTTGGATCTTTGGTAAAATCAAATCAAACAATTCCACAAGATTTTGTGATAGGAATGATTTGTCCGAGGAACAGGCAAGTGTTTTCCCTGAAGACAAAGGAGAAGACCTACTTTTTCTAGCAGGAAATGCTGACACAGATCGCCCAGCTGAGATGATGCAAAGAGATGAGCACAATGCACTTGATGTATTGCTATGGTGTCACCAATAATTAGCAGAGGAAAGTAGCTTGCTGACTCAAACACAAACTTTAAAGATGAAACACTCAGAACATAAACAGCCTGAAGAGTAAACTACGAACAGACAGATGCACTAATGGCTTTGCAGTGCTTCTACGAGCAAAATCTTAGGTATCCAAATCAACTAATAACACGACACATCACGTTGCTAAGTAAGACCTAGTGTCACGAGTTAGCTTCTTAAAGTATATGAAAAAAAATATATATGAAAAAAATTTTTTTTGCTGGTTTAACTGATATCAAAATGCTTTGTAGTACACCCATAATTACTTAATCTTTGCAGATATTTGCTAATGAATGGACAATTCACTGGTTTAAAGGAAGGTATTAAGATTAGGAAGTAATGAACTTGGTGTCCATTTTTTCCTTTCTTTTTAGGCGCAGTTTCAGTTTGTAACTTTTAACTTTGCCTGAAAAGTCACCGTTTTATTTCTTTTTTTAAAAAAAGCATTGCAAAGCTGTGGTTTTGCTTTATGACACCATTTTGTCCATTAATAGCTTCAATGGTAAGCTCATATCATATCTAAAACTGCCCTTTTCCCACTCTTTACTTGCAAAATAAATACAAAATTTTGTGCTAAACTAGAAAAACCCAAACTATCTGACAGTGATTTTACCAGTTATTTAAACTGACCTCCAAATCTGATAAAAATTGAGATAAGAGGAGCCTCTGCAGAGTTCCACCAAGGAAAAATGTTAGAACAGAGTAGTAGGCTAAAAAGCAGTCAGGAAAGCAATATTGCCCCCAAAAATACTACTGTAAGAGTTTTAAGTTCAAAGGAAATCCCCGTTGTGCTTTTAGGTTTGAAAGGCACTTTATTTAGCTGCTAATTGAGCCTCCAGTGACTTAAAGTAAAGAAAAACAAGCCATATTGGAGGCATTTGTTCCTTTAAAAAGCAACAGAGACATCTGAAGTGTACAAAAGTTGAAAACTATTTTTTTTCTTGTCTTTATAACTGATGGAATAAATATAAGTAATGAAATCATTATTTCCCAAGAAGCAAATGAAAGGATCAAATCTTGTTTTTATAATTGGGATCTTACACAATATCACAGAGTTGAACGCTGTCTTTTTGCAGATAAGGTACATTTACCAAGAACTGAAAGCATCATAAAAAATAACTTTATGGACATCTTAAGATCAATGATCCTCTATACTTGCAGCACCTTGTAAACTTTCTGCAGTTTTATTGTAAAGTTGTCTGTTGCTTCCAGTCTCACCTTCTTGAAGTTTTGGGGCGACTCAGAAGAAAGGAAACCAAGGCATATATGCATGAGATGGTGTCATAAATGCTTTGGTATTAATTCAGTGTGTTATTCAACACAGACCATTTTTTAAATAAATTTTTTCCTCCACAATATTCATCTCGATCTATCTATCTATTTATCTGGTGTCTAGTAAGGGATATATTAGGGATTGTGGCATATATAAGCCATATGAAGTATCAATTAATTATTACAATTACAATAAATTATCACACTGATTGGTGCATCACTTTCTTCGCAGAAGAAACTAAAATGAAGAAGTTATTAGACAATTTATCTCTCTTTTGAAATCATTAAAAATTTTTTGCAGCGAATTCTCTGACTATTTTATTGATTTCTTGAAGTGAGTTAGTCGCCTTCCTGGCCAAGTCCTTAATATTGGGAATCATTGCTTTGTCTTTGTTTTGTTTGATTTGATTAGCCAAATATCTACCCGATTTATTGTCATGGTGAAATTTTTCTTGTTGGAGTCTCCCGATTAAGAATTAGTTTTTCTTTTTGTTTGTTTGTTTATTATCTCATTTAATTTAACTTGATATTTTCTTAATTCCTTCAGAGTTTCTTCTGTTGGTTTATTTGCATTCAATGTTTCTATGCAAAAGTATACACTTTTTATAAACAGAGTATAATTTTATCTTGTAGTACTGCCTGAACTGTTCCCCATAGTACTTTGGATGACAACTCTGGGGAATCATTTATTTCTAGGAACGATGCCCATTCATTTTCAAAAGTTAAAATTAAAAAATATCCTTAAATATTAGGACATTGGTTTTGATCATTTAACACCAGAATAAGATTTAACACTGATTCTTTATCACCTCAGTTTCTTCAAAGCATACAATCATGGAGATGGATCATTTTAATCATCATGCAAAGGAAAATATGATATAATATTTTAAACAATAGTATTTTAAGTTTAGGTTGAGTTTACAAACTTTCACCAGACTTCAATGCTCCTGTCTGGATTTCTTTGATGTCCTAATTTGAGCAGATGAAAAGAAGCAAAGAGGAGTTTTCACCAAAAAATGAGTACATTTGTCATTTTCTCTGAGAAAACATTTTAAATTCCATCCTTTTATTTAGCCAGCAATCATGATAGTATGAAAGGCCATATGGAGAGCAGCGCTGATACCACATTAGTACAGGGAACAGAAATCTTTATTATAATAATAATAATAATAATAATAATAATAATAATAATAACAATAATAATAATAGTTAACAATATTATTGTTATCCTCATTATTATTACCGATGACTAGGCAGGCTCTTGCATGTGAAAGGAGCTCCATTACTTTTGCAAAAAAAAAAATCTAATTTAAATTTAAATTTAAAAAAAAAATAAACATAATAATAATAAAATAAAAGAATAATATTTTAACACGTTCCAGAGATCTAACACAGTACAGGACCTAGGAAGTCAAATCATCCTGATAGGAAGAAAAACTCATAATTTTACAGGCCTGTCAAGTTCTGTCTAGATGACATGGGTTCTAGACATACAATCAAGGTGCATTTTTTGTTTAGGATGTCATTTTAGAAATCATCAAATAAAAGATTTTTTTTTTCAAATTCACCTATGTGTGACTCAGTTTTCACACTAAGTACAACTGCAGTTGCTTTATTGTATTATACTTAGTTATACTGGCAGTATAACTTTAATAGCACATGTAGTATACACATGTAAGCACAGTTTCAAAGGGAAGTGACTGTTTTCTTGTAATTAACAATTTCCACCAATTTGATTTTTTCCAATAATCAGATAAATGGTTTTGTTTGCTTCATATTTGTTTTATAAGGCACATGATTTTTCATATTTCACATTTTCACATACATACTAGTGCTGCTGCTCATGGCAAATCTTTCCTGCAGCGTTTATTTATGTCTCTCTGCAGCACCGCTTTTAACACTTTTTCTTTCTTTTTTTAAGCTGTTGCTATTTGCAGGGGCAGATGAACTAGTTTCCCCTAAGAAGCCATTAAATATTCATCATTTCTGAAGTATATAGTAGTGGTGATGTTAAGCTGGTACTTGGCCTGCAGTCTTAACCATTTCAGATACAGAGTACTATGAGGCTACTTCATGATAAGTCACAGGTCTATCAAGCCTTAGTTCCCATTAGAGAATGCTCTGGGGAGTGGGGACAGAGAAAAACATGTCAATATATATTATGATTAAATAAAACATATTTATATAATCTTGTCTTGTATTCCTCAAGTGAAAAATACTGTAAATCATTTTTATTGATTACATTCTATTTTTTTTTAAAAAAAGGAAACCATTTCCACTGCTGAGAGGCTGAGGTCATTAAAAAGACATCAAAGAGAAAAGAAGTATTATGACCAACAACGGTCCTGCCATCTCTAAGTAGCCATGAGCTATGAAACTAAGAATCATTTATCTTTCTTTGTTGTGTATAATCACACTTTGCTATTAACCTCCTAAATTTTATGGACTTTCTGCACTGGCTCTGTCTGTTATTGGCATGAAAAATATTCTGCACAGTACAAGCCACAATCCTGTCATTAAACATCAATATTGGCTGGCAATTCATGACCCAGGAGGTTGTTTCTATAAAGGAATCAAGTCTAATAACTATCTCCTTATTGTTACAAACACTTCTGTGGCAAATATTTTATTGTATATTACGGCTGACTTTTGTGTGATATAAATACTGTTGTGTCTCATAGTTAAATTCAGATCAAATCCCAGTAATTTACATAGTAGAACCTGTTGATATAAATCGTTACATGTATGTACTTTTGATAAACAAAACAAATAAACAAAAAAAATTAGGAAACAGTTTGTGCTGCAAGTCTATCAGACATAATCAAGCAAGATGCAATAAGTGAAGCTAATACCATTACCAGCACCGTCTCCTAGATGTTTTCAGGACCAACTGTGACCAACTGTGGCAATGAGATTCAACAGGAATGACGGAGCATGCACACAGAAGCAGCCTAATGTTATACACATCATCTACCAGCCTTAAATACAACCATATCCCCTCCTATTAGGATGGCCATGGACATGCTAATGTGTAAGATTGAGGTGATGTCAAGATATCCGGTAGTTGTTGACATCAATACCCTGCTCCTATCCACACACAGGTGAACATAAGGGTGTGTATCAGGAAAAATAATTAAAAAAAAAAAAATCAAATGTGGATATTTTATTTCATTTTTTGAAGGGGTGGAAATGGGTGGGGGACAATAAACTGAAAAGAAATGAGAACAAATGCAAATTTTGCTATTTTGGCTATTTTCCTTGTAACACTGTTCTATCTTTACCCTACAGTGTGAAGCGCCTCGAGGCGATGTTTGTTGTGAATTGGCGCTATATAAATAAAATTGAATTGAATTTGCTTGCATTAGGTAACATTTGTAGACACTGGAATGCAGTTAAATATATTTTTTTTTGTTTCAATTGCATTTTCCTTTTTTATACCAAATGAAAAGACATCAGATATCCGCTATACACTTGTAAAGTGGCATCCAGTGTCTTTCGTGATAAACCTTAAGCAGTAGATAACCTCTATAGATCAAAATCTATAGATGCTGTGACGTGCAAGAGCAATGACATGGCATCATGCACAGTCTGGCCCTTAAGGTTCACAAGTCATCACATGTTTCATGCCAAAACAGGTTCATTTATATTTTTGAGTCACTGGCATCCTGAAAGCTGCTGGCAAGTCTATGGTTCTTGATGTAGAGCCTAAGATGAATATAGTGTGTACGGTATACCTGCACAAACCATCTGCAGAGTGACAGGATCAGCTGAGACATTCAAATACAGACAAATGTAAAATAAGGCTTTTTGCATATGTAAATGCAAACACTGTGAAGATGAGACATATTGCAGCAGGAGGGGCACGAAAAATACATTTTCACTTAAATACTTACATGTCAAACACATACATACTAAACACAGCATCTAAACATCTTCAAGAATCTTAAGCAGATGATTTTCTTTTTTTTTTCCCTGCTTTTATAAATCCAACTGAGTCAAGTGATTCTGTCAGCGTCAAAAGGTCTGAATTTTTCCGGACATAATCATTATTAATTCATACTGTCTACAAAAAAAAGTAAAAATGAACATGATAATCACTACATTTATAGTACGTTAGTTTTTGATTGTGTTTTCCTGCTCGCACTTTATAATTGCCTTTTTTTTTCCACTTTTAAACACACTACAAGTCCCCCAATACTTTCTGGCTTGATTGTGTTTCTCTGTTTTTATAAGTTGCTTTGGAGGGAAAAACTGCTAGTTAAAATTTAATGGGAATATTATGTACAATTACAGAAGCATGCATTCATGTTTTCTGGTGCTTATAACAAAGCAGTGCAGACTGTGTTTAAACGTGGGAAAGAATGTGATCCTCACATTGCTTCTTGCTTGTCCAGATGATGCAGACAAATGATTATATCTTCAACAGCAATCACAAGACTGTAAACGTGCTGTCACTGGCAGTAAAATAATAAGTAAAAACAACTGCATTTGGTGTATGATGTAATCATTTAAAAATGAACATTTTACAGTTGATGCTGGGATGATCAGAACCACTGCATCCAAATAACTGTAAAATCAAAAGATAAACTACATAGAGCGACAAAAGGTTAAAGGTTTGAGGTCAGTTCTATTTAAATTATTTACTCTCAACCTATAAATAAATGAGCGCAGTCTTTTTGGTATTGGATGGCCTTTAGGAAAATGCCCAGGAAAGAGTCATTGATAAATGAGACTCCTCTAGATGCTAATAAGGGTTTAATCAAATTTGGTTCAGTTCACTTCTTGGTATTTCTGTTGTAGCTACAACCCACTTAGCTCTCAGTCGGATCAACACATTCAGTTCTTGTACTGTTTTGTTTTTTCATATTCTACTCATAAGAATTTCCATAAGAATCATGCTATTTGAAACTGTTTGTATGTTATGGTGACCCCATTCCAGTGCAAGAGATAAAAGGCACCAAGTCTTTATAAGCATTAATTACAACAGCTTAAAAAATAAAAAATAAAATAAAAAACATGTCTGTTATAATTTGCCTGTTTTCTGTTTGTTTTATTGTAAAATACAACGGAGCCTGAAAATGTCACAGAAGCATGTAAAAAGGATTTGGGTTAACATATTCATAAACAGCTGCTCCTCTAAACAAAAACACATTTGAGCGATAACTAAACAAGCCTGACTAAGCATGGAAATTAAAAAACCAGGCAAGGAGACAACTTAACCCCAAAAAGTTTGATGGGAATTGATAGAGCCAGCTGTTAAGGCACACTTTGTCATGCACAATGAACAACCATTAACTTCGGCTCAAATTTGTTTTGCTAGAAATAAGTGAAATGGCCCACATTTTGTGAGCACAGACAAGATGATTCTGCTGGGGGAAAAAAAAAAAAACTGGACCATCTACAGTTAAATTAATTTTTTGAACATTAATCTGAATTCATACATTAAATAAACATTTTAAGCTTGCAAATGCTTAATTCTTGTTACATCCTTGCTGAAGAAAACTATTTCCGACAAAGACAAAGATGATTATCTCTGTTTAAACTTGCTAAAACCTCTTACATGAAGCCAAAGTTGGTATTTAAGTGACCTCATAATGGTAATTTGTTTAACATTCACAGAGTGCCTACTAATTAATGAGAAGAAGACAAAAGGTTACTCAATAAAGTGAACTTAAAAGGCCAAGATGTTCAACATTAGTCCTCAGCTGAACTCTGTGGCACTTTCTTTCTACAGCAAGAGAAGCATTCAGTGGATAAAAAAGAGACAGTTTGCACAGCAGCTTGACTGAGACGACTGCACTCAGAGACTGTAAAGCATGTTTTAATTAATTAAGTTCATCGTTTGATATACTGACTTCACCCCACAGAGGACCATGAGGATGTGACAGAGATATATCCAAAGACTGTGCAGGTTGCCTTCTTTTTCCTGCCATGTTACATTATCATGTTACTATGGTAACCCAGAAGGGACAAATCAAACTTGACTCTCCAGAGGGCCTGTTGCATTTTTAATGGACACTTTAGTTTGAGGAGTTAAGGAGGGCATTTGTGCCACTAGGTGACACCTACACTCCAGAACTTTAGGAGGCAATGCCAGCAGGTGACTTTTTGTGACTGATTGTTACCAGGTGATTGTCACCTGGTAACAATCACCTGATGACTGATTGTTACCTGGTGATGGTAACAATCACCAGGTGATTGTTACCATCACTTGGTGTAATGTTAATACCAGGTGAGATCCAGTTGTTAACATTACCCAGCTACCTGAAGCATTTGCATAGTAGTGTTTACAATTAACTTTATATGGACTCCGTAACTACAAAGATCACAATTACAGTTCATAAATTTCAAATCACACCTGATGATGACCAGTTCAGTTTTAGACTTCAGTGTTTAAATTTCGGTGTTTAGACAGAATTAATGTGGCTGTATGGCTTTTTTGTTGAAAGCTTCCTGGCTTCCCAAGAGCACGTTGAAAGTGATGTAAAACTGAACCCTTTCCCCTCTGTGCATTTTACCATTCTTTGTCCCTCTCTACACAGTGGTACTTTGTGGCAATGATGGGCTCCAGCCTCACAGGCACATTCTGAAAGAGACCACATTTTAATCCTTCCTGCACTACATTCATCTTTTGTCAAATCTACTTAACCTTTTAAGTCGAATTGATTATTTTTTCCACCTCTTTTTCCCCAATATGTCCAAAATTCATTCTGTTTGGGCCTTATCCAAGTTCTGTTAAATACAATACCAGAAATTGAATTGGAAAATATTTAATCGTTTTCCCTTTTTTCAGAGAGGGAGTAATTTTTTTTTTTTAAATTTTATTTTACTTTTTATTTCATTGTGGATTTAACACCTGAGGTATATTACTGAGTCACAACGAACAAACACTTCCAGAAATAACCATTGGTATCTGAGTAAATTAAAGTTCCTTTTGAAAACCTTCCTGAAAAACTTTGAATAAAATAGTGCTTGAAAATTGTACATTCTGCCATTAAAATTAAGACTAATGTTCCTAATCCAGATTTATTTATCAAAGCATTGCTCATGTTTGGTTTTAAAAAACAAAGATATTATTAATTTGTTTCAGTAATACATTTCAAGATAATAGTTTCAGATCTTAGTAATTAATCATTTCAATCCTGGTGGATTTTAACAGGTTTAACACCTACTTTGACCTGTAAGTAAACGTTTCATTCAAAGACTGTTTCAGAGAGATGATAAGTTACCTCATCCAGCACTGATGGTTCACTACAGTCTTTAACTTTATGCCAGAGATAGTTGGTAAACCTGATTGAAACCACTTTTGTTCATTCTTCAATTGTTGTAGGTAACCTAGAAAACCTGGAGGAATCAACTTTTAATGGTATGAACAGTCTTTTATCAATCAGAAGGACTTGGTTCTTAGACAGAACAGCTCTGGGTAGACTAATATTAAATGAGGGGGCATCCCAACCCGTCATTTTGAAATGTTGGGACCCATTCCTCTCATTTAAATTGGTTGTGACACCTATGAGGGATAAATAGAGAAGGTTTGACACTGTTCACTGAATTACAGCATTACACCCTTATGGATTTGAAAGTGATGAGCAATTTTTTTTCCACACAAAAATATCTCCACATACACACAGTGCATCTAATACTTGACGGAAATTCAGTGATGAAACACCTAATAATACTATGTTTCTAATTCAGAGTTTACAAACTGTATTTACTTTAATTAGACATTAGATCATGCTGCAAAAACTGTGTATCTCCTGTGTATAAGTAATACTCACCAGTGGTGACTCCAGTAATTTGTTTATTCCTGAAACGCACCACTCTCCACCCTGAAAACTGATACAGCAGGGTATAATTAATTGGGCAGTACTTTGTTGCTTGTGTGAATCGGAGACATTGCCAGCGGGCTGGTTTACAAAACCCAGACAGCAGGTTAAGCTGGGATTTTCCCATTATCCTGCCTGAATTTTTCCACAGTTCAGTTTCATTAAAGAAGTGCCACATAAGTCTCAATGTAGATTTAGCCTATACAGCTAGTTTGATGAAGGTCAGGTTATTAGTATTGTATAAATTATTGTGGGGTATCTATTCACTCAGTAGTCAGTCAGAATGAAAGCCAACGTTTGATTTTTGGATTTCTTCCATATCTGAAAGAAATGAGAATATAAAAACTCTACTGGCTGGCAGATGTAAGTCTTCTAGCATTTTTCATCATGTAAAAATGCAGTTTCTGCATTTGTGTCATTTTCGGAGCTGTACTTTTGCATTCAGCAGGGCTTTTTGGTTGTTTATATTCCCATCTCCTTTGCTTCATCTCTGCAACCAGTGTAACTGTGAGTAATAACTTATTATTATTATTATCGTTGCTTTGCTTTTCTCATGATTCTGTTGAACCACAATTCGAAAGCAATGCATGAATTTCATTAGTCAATTTTTAGTACAGTTTTATCCATTATTAATTTTGTTAGTTTCAGTATTTCAATGACCATTGTTTTTTTTCTTTTGTTAATGGAAAATTTACCCAGATCGATCTATCTCTATATATATATATATATATATATATATATATATACACACACACACACACACACACACACACATACATGCACTCACTCAAATTATTGTGACTTTATATTTGTAGAGCATTTTTCACCAGCAGTTACAGCTACCCCTTAGGCAAAAATAGTCAGAAGATATACATGACAGGGATTTTTTATCTATTTTTTTTTATCTGAACATCTTAGTCCACTGCTGCCATCCCAGCTCCTCAGACATGTTTTCAGCAAATGCAGCTACTTCACTTAAAGTAAAACAGCTTTTATCATTGTTATTGGCAGAGACAAAGGCATTTGGAGATCTGATTTTTCCACATCAACAGCTATATTGAAGTTCTTCCTGATATCGTCATCAAAAAAATTTGAATCACTTTAAACATTGTATTATATTTCTACTGTTGGAGTCAGACAATCAGTGGTCATGGAGGAACAAACTGGAGTTCTTTGTTGTCGAAGTTTTCTAAGTGCATAAGACACTACAATACAATTAAGACACTTTGGTTTACGAGAAACATTATGACATTGAGGAGAAGGAACATCAGAGAGAAAGAAAGTCCCTGAACCTTGTTAAAATACAGACACCGATGTTCAAACACCAGCTGTCTTAGCCTAAAGCACAGGCATATTGCTTATTCAATGAAACTGTTAGAAGTTTTGCTCCACCCTACAAATGTGAAGGTGTACATGTGAGTGTGACTGTGTGTTTGGATGCACGAGTTGCAGGGGACCACTGCAGGAGCAGCAGTGCTTTAAATTTTATCTTGTCAGAAGATCAAAGTTAGGTTCCTGGCCCCAAGAATCTGGTGTAATCAGCTAGTCAGCCATCACTGCTGCCAACAACCTGTGAAAAGTTTTCATTTAGATTAACTCCGATCATCTGATTTGGTCCTTCTCTTTTGAGCTGCAGGCACCCACAGAAGTATACAGCAAAGTCAGTAATTATCATTGACTTATTTTACAGGGAAAAATTAATGTAGTGAGCAATCCACAAACACAAATGCATCCTATGGCCAGATAAAGAAATGCAAATGGAGCTATCTTCTGCCTGTTGTTAAACCCTATCAGTCAATTTTGTAAGGCTCTGGGATATTCACTATATCTGCAGTCACTGTGGGGCAAACTGTTGTAGTGTGGCAAAGAGACCTGTGCTTTCCAACAAGTTCGACCTGTCCTAATGGGGCTTGTGTGGCTTTAAAGAACGTTTCAATTCCTGAGAATAACATGTTCAGTCACTCTTCAAGGCCAGCATTTCAGCTGGCCTTGAACAGTGACTGCTACTTCAGCTGAGGGTAAAGTGTGAGTCAATAAGTAATCATAATTCATCATTTTCACAGAAATTCTTCAAATCTCCTACAATCTCTTGAGAAAGCAGCTCTACTCTTTACCAGCTTTTACTACTGCATAATCATCTAAACAGCCCTCACAAGCCATTCAGACTGAATTTAATACTGCAAACCACTGTGTTCAATGTCCAACACTTTCCCTTTCTCTGACACACTCCCCACAACCCTAACCACACCCTATTAAATTTTAAATTTAATGTTCATGATATAACTGTATATGTAATATGACAATATTTCACACCACTGGAAACAGCCGATGGCGCTCCATCTGTGACAGCGCAGGATGTGTTCAAGCCCAGCACTTCACCCGAGTTTTGGCAGCAGTCAGATCCCAGTACACAATCCGTGTACTTAACTATAAAACACTAGGGGGCTGGGAGTGGGGGTGGGGTGGGGGACCTGAAGCATGAACATACATGCTTGCTAAAATTCATGAGTGTGACTTAAAATGTGAGCTGTTATGCTGCCAGTGCAGACATCTGGATTAAGTTATACTAAAGTAGCCCATATGTAATATCAAACATGCATGAAACGAATGACTGAAAAGGCAGCTGAAACCCTTTCTGCACAGACACAGCTGTGGGCTGCCAGACACCTGTAACCTAAATTTTGGTTCATGTCATGTCATCAGTAGTAGGCATGTTGCAGAGATTCACTGATTTCAGTTCAATGAATTCTTTGTGGTACTGTGAAATTAAATAAATAATACTTGTTTTTATTTTTCTTTATCAATTGCATAGTAACTTTATCAATTAAATAAATAATATGGACTTAGCAATGCAGAAATGATATTAAAGCTTATAGGTTAAAAACTATACACATAAAGTAGCAATATCGCAATATGAAAGACTAGAAACAATACTCTTTTTCAAAACTCCTGCTGTAATGGAAGCTGTGCAGGAGATTATGATTCACAAAGACCTGACTTGAAAATAAATGTGTCAAGGAAAGAAAATATAATTATTTTCATATATTCGTATATATTCAGTCTGCTCCTGTCAATGTGACATTCTGTCATGCTATTACCCAAAGTGATTTTCAAAGATAATTGGAGCTCTATTTTTCTTGCTCTTCCTTCAATAACTGTTGTAGCGATATTGATTTATTTTTGAGAGTTTGAAATGTAAAAAGGTAAAAAAAGAGGTAGATTATTCAGTATATGCATGGAGCCAGATGTGTAGGTGCAGCCCTTTTTTTAAAGACCTACAATGTTTTTAGAATTTATCTCGACAATGTGTCAAAAAGAGACGTGGTATGCCTTTCAGCTTTTTTTCCCCACATGGATGTCAGCTAAATGAGTGAAGAAAACTCACAGACAGAAAAGGAAGCTTTCATTTTTAGTGCCTGCTGAAAATGCCATTATGGGACAGTGCCACATCCAGCTACTTGGAAAAGGAACAAGAAAGGGGACTCTACTATGTAAGCTTGATAGGGCCTGGGAAAACATGACATCTGAGACATCTAGTTGTCTAAGACTGATGTCTGGAGAAGCAAACCTCTCAATCTCTAGATGCCAATTATGTCAACCCTTGCCTCAGAAGACAACCAATGGAGACGTGCTCCTAGATGCTAATGAAAATCCTAATTATTTCAGACAAACCATCCGGGACTGACACAGCAGGTATCAAGGGGCATTGACTCCTAGTGTCTTCATGCCAAACCTTGGCAGCAGCTTGAGGAGAAATCATTGAATGCACAGGTTCCCACAAGGGGACTAAGAATGGGATAGTTATAGACAGATGGGTAGATGGATGGAGGAAAGTGAAATGGAAAAAAAGAGAGGGGGAAGATGTGAATGAGACAATGTGTGGGCTAGAGGAAGTCCAGGATAGGCCTTCTGTCACCAGACAAGAAATGCAATAGGAGGTAATCTGTAGTCACAAAGAGTTCTCTGCTGAGATGCACTGAAAGTCCCCGGGGGAGCTGTCATGCTTTACCTTCTACTGCTGCTGCTGCTTTCTAAAAGCTTAATGTTGAGGAGGAGTGAAACTATTCGATGTGTGTGAGAGAGAGTGGCAATGTGCATATAGGAGTGATGGTCCTAAAAGATCTGCATATGGTCTCTCTGGTTTGCATGCTTTAATGGCTAGATCAGACAAACAAAACCATTACCAGTAACGATACTATAGATAGATGTCAGGATGAGTAAATTTCCATTTTATCATGACTAATAATTCCAGAAATTTGATCTATATGAGATCAGAACAACACTGGACTTGTGAACGCTTTGATTAGTAAACTTTCAACACTAGGAGTTATTAGCTGTTGTTTTTAAATGGATTTAAAAATAATGGTGGTTCCTGTGCTTTTTACCATCTTGAGTAACTATGTCAGGCGGACAATTGCTAACATGTAACATGTAAGCTGACTGAGCTTTCTAAAGCCCTGCTGCTGCCCAGAGTGAAACCTCAAATCCCAGATGAGTGAAAGAGGAGATGTACTCTATGTAGGGCAGGAGCAAAACAGGGAGTAAGGAGAAAAAAATTTTAAAACATCAAGTCCCTTGATTTTTATGATAAATGTGAGGTCTCTGACAAATAAAATGGATGAGCTTTGAGAGACACAGTGGTAATATCAGTAATGCAGTATCATACGTTTCACTGGGAGATGGCTGAAGTAACATATTTAAGACACTGGCACCTCCCCACCCGGTTTTCAGACATTACAAGCAGAAATCAACTGCGATGGTTTTCAAACACAGATAATATCCAGAAAATTTTACACTTAACTGGTGTCTACATGTAAAGTTTGAACAGTAAACTGTTTTATTTGGTTTGTAAGCTCTCAATCCATGACAATGAGGAAAGCTTAGTCTTTTGCAGTGCTGGATCAGCAGCCTCAGATAAGTGCATTTGTTGTTTGTAGACCATTTTTGACTCTGATGCATTTTTTTAAATAGCTAAGGGTGACCATGTGGGTCTGTCCTGACCTTATTGGGTTAATCTCCCACCAATGATTCTGGAATCTGCGGTTTATTCAAGTTACCAGCATAGACGTTAATGCCTAGTTTAACTCAACAAATATATTTAAAGCTATTGGCTACATGGCCTGCCATGGTTGCATATAAGACTCTAAGAAGCCTTGGCGAGTTAAAAGAGCTTTTGGAATATTCAGCACAACTAAATTAACGAGATGCATATTTATGGCCTTGGATGCATAATTTTGACCTTGTTTAGATGTCAGAAAGCCAAAAATAAATAAAAGTAAATGCAGAACATTATTTTACCTATTCCAAGAAAAAAATGTCTTGTACAATCATTCGGTGTGCTAGATTTCAACAAAGTGGCTTGTCATATTATGTAAATGTTTTTTCTTGCAGATTTGGATTGAAATATGAATTTAATACACACAAAAACCTCACCCCATCCCATTACACCCTTGTCTCTTTACTTTCTCTCTGCCTGGCAAAACAGCCATCCCATTTCAGAGTTAATTCTGTTCTCCTGTCCTTTCATCCATAATTAAAATAACAAGCAACTAATTACTTTTGAATAATGTCAGGCCAGCCAGGCGGATTGCACAATCCCTCTCCATAATTAAAGTGCACCCAATAGTTTTGGCAGACATTCCCCTCATAGCCTCATGTACTGTTTCAGTGGACCCGTGTACAGCTGAACCCTCCGGAAAAACCTACAGGAGACCCCAGGGTCCGAATGTCAGCTCGTTTCTACGTGTTTTGGGTCTGAGTTATTTGAGGTCTGGTAAAACAAAACATCCCCTCTGAACCACCTAGAAGGCAAAAACCACTGTAGCAGCAAGTCAGAGATTTAAAGATCTGAGTATTTTTTAAAATGAAACTCCAATAAGTAGTGAAAAGATCGACTGACAGCTGCTCACTGTGTCCAAAGATCTAAAGTTGTGCTCTGCCACCACATGAGGTTGTAAGAAACATCATAGATTTAAAAGAAAAAAAAGTGTAATATTAATAAATAACAAACCTAATAATCAAATAAATAAATAGATAAAATCTGTTTAATTCATCAGGCTTCTCTTTTTTTTATTCCTCTTGACCAAATCATATCTTTTTCCACTCTTGGTGTTGTTCCACAATTTTCAAATGAACCAAAAAAATATGCAAAGACATGAGGATTATTTTGTTCATGGTCTTCTGTATTATTGCGCTCATTTTGAATACAGATGTGATTTCCTGCCCTGTGCTGCATGATTTAATCCCATCATTACTTGTCCATTCTTGAAACAGATTGCCCTACTTTTTACTACCTTCCAACAATGCTGCAGCACTGAAATATTGCTGGTGAAGACTGTGGGGAACACTCTGGTGTATAATCGTGCCAGGAAAGGCAATTTATCAAACAATATTGCCTCTGTGTAGTGTGGGGGTCCCTAAGCTCCTCCCCATAGAGGACTATTGGGTTTTGACCAAAAGCAGAGTGTAGGGGAGGTCTCCTAACTGATCTGAGGCCTGCCACCATCAATCATAGAACGATCCCAGTGCTTTAGTGGACACAACTACACTGGGCATAGTAACCACCTCATGAGGTGTACTTCCTCCGCAAAGTAACATGTTTATCTGTCAGAGTGTGGAAGACAAGAGGGGTCGATAGATAACCGAGATTACACCATCTCTGTCGTCATGTGCAGTTGTTTCATGTAATTTACAGCATCCCAAAGTCAAAGATGCCCTGCTTTGTAAGTGCAAAGTACACTGCAAAAATTAATTTGTGCAAAGGCTGCACTGCTGTTTGAAACTAAATGTATTTTATGCTCATCAAAAGTGATCAGGCATTTGGTGACGTGCAATCCATGACATGTATTGCATAATTGATACGGCATCTGCCCAGTATGTTGTCCTCCACCATCATTACCGTGTCATACTGCTCACCATTATTTACAGACTTCATATTTGGAGCATCGTTTAATACTGCAAATCTGAATAAGTTAAGAGACACGTGCTCAGTTAAGGTTTTAAGCTTTGTTTTCATTTTGACATACTTTCTGTTCTTAGACTAGGATACATTTTTCAACTGGCTATTTCTTTTTTTTTAATTGCAATTAGATTGTGCTTGAAAGGGTGATCGTACCAGTTGGCATGATGATCGAACCAGAGCTGAATGGCTCTGCATGAGCTCAGATTGCTGTGTGAGTTTGGTACTTTATCCTGTTTCTAATAACATGCTATGACTAATTTCAAAGGAGCACACTCTGTAATGGAAAGAGGTTGCATTAAGTGGACTGGCTCTCTCTACCCCCTAAAGACAAATATACAAATATACATGGGCAATTCTGAAAGGAAGCTGTAATACTGCCTTTGTGGTATTTTCATCAAGGGATACCACAGACTGATTAAGACTTTGAGAATTTGTGGGCAGGGTCTTTTAAAAAAAAGTATACTCCTTTAAGTTTATTAGACACGCAGTGCTCAAAAGAACTTCACTACAAAATACTGTTAAATGACAAATCAGTCACAGTATTTCACTTTACCTGGGGTTAATGGTTACATGTTTAAGCCCCTTCATTAGGAATTCGGCATAGATTGACTTGTCAATCATTGCAACACTACACCCATAAAAAGAAACACAAGCTGTGTGGATGAATCCAAACAAGCACATAGAAACTCACATTTTCTCTTCAAATCCAGCATCTGGAATAGATATTGTCATTGTACCGTTTACATACTTTAAAGGTGAAGCTGAAGTCAAGATCATTAGATGCCAGGGCTTGCTATGACCTTGTAAGATGGCCAAGACAGTGTGTAGGTGCATCTTTACTGTGAAAACATAGTAAAAGTAGTGTAACTACATATTGTAGATTAATACATTAATAAGAAAGATTTACACAGAAGTATTACTTTCCATATCTATTCAACATTATGTGTCAGATTCCTGTAAAGAGTAAAATCTATATAAAATTAAGATAAACAGTGCATGAGTGTTTCAATCAGCTATAAAAAAAAAGAAAAAAAAAACAAAAAGGAGGTCTCCCAAAAACATATTAAAAAATTCTGGCAACATGCACTGCAAATACACACACCGCATGCAACTAGACTGCCATGCAGGAAATAACTTTTATTGTGCATTTACAAAAAGAAACAATGCATACAAAAACTACAAATAAAAAATGCTACAAACACCAAGGACAACAAGGTTGTTGTTCATGGTGGTGTAAAAAAAAAAAAAAAAAAAAATCCTGATTAACAAATCAGTTGAATAATGAGAGATGATTGGTGAGGGGAAAAACTCCATTAATTATTCAGTTTAATTCTGTCCTGAAGTATTGAAGGAGTTAAATCTAACTCTCATATAAGGGAGTAAGCTTTAAAGACTTAACACATTAGCTTAAAAAATGGACAAAGCCCTTTTGTGTGTGATTGATGTGAACAGTTTAGAAATACATCGCTGAGTAATAATTTTGTTTTTTGTTTTTTTTCTTTTTTAAAAAAAGCATCCCATGGGATCGGTGTTAAGTGAAAACTTTGAACAAATGACATCCCCCTTGTGAAAGCATAAACAGCTGTGGGAGAAGTGTCTAAGTGGTTTGCTGTAAGATGTCAGCTTTGTTCATAGAAAGTAGGTTGACTTGCAAATGGGAATGGCAGTGTGATGGGCAGACAGCAATAAGAGAACTGCTCACAGAGTGGCTGTCTTGAAAAGTTAAATCAAAAATAATAATAGCAACACAGATAAATATGTAACTCTTCTTAAAACCCCTCAAAGCATATCTTTGATCAAGGAGACTGATCTGGAACACAATGTATATTTAACTTTTTTTTGTAATACCACTAGATTCTTCATAATCTTTCTCAAACTTAACATCTTTTTTACAACCAACATAAATACTACACTGCATATGCATAATTTGAAAACTAAAAATTGACCCAACAATCAATGCTTAAGGTAAATTTAAATAAAGCATAGAGGCATTTTTAATATTTGCTGTCGGATTAAATCTACCTAACAGTCATGTCCTATTAACATGCTTGCATATATTACTGACTCAGTTTACCATAATTTAGTTATAAGTTCATTTCTCCTAATCAAGAAAATAGCACACTAATTGCCAAAGAGGAAGTGACATCTCCTTTGTATGCTTGTGAAAAGCAGAGTTAGATTGCTAAATTGCTCTGTGCAAGTGCTTTCCTGATTCCTGTCACCTATTAATTGGATAATCATGTTGATGGTGGCTAGCTGCATTGAGTTTGCTATTTTTCAGGTGTCTGTTAGACGGGAATCTTAGCAGAGCAGCATTATAATTTATCTTCTCTAATATACTGAACAAAGCTTTCTAAAATACAGTTACATCTTGCATGTGTCAAACTGTCAAAATAATTTTATCAAAATGACGTAATTCCTGCCAAAATAGTATTAAATACATTCCAAGCAGATTCAGCTACTCTGCTAATGCCAGAGACTTTATCAATTAAGTGAAAGTGGTTTTACTTCAAAGTGGGTCCTCTGTCTGTGAACTCCATTACCACCTACAAATTGTTAAAACAAAGAAGAGCTGCTGTCTAGCGATGTCCCGATCCCGTCACCTGATCGGATGTCGGGGCCATTCACGTGATTTCTGAATGAACGGGATTGGGTAGAAATTACAGTATTCATTCACCGAAATTCCTTTTTAATTGTATTTTTTTTTAATTTATTTATTTATTGGTCTACTCTTAAGTTTCACTCGTTAACAACTACTACTTATGTCAGGCGGAGATTAGGAGTAACCTTCAACCTTGAGTAGCAGTTGTAGCTAGTGAGGTGACGTCAAAGCTGCCAACTGAGTGACTTTGTCGCTATATATGGCAACTTTGGGACCCCTCTAGCAACTTTTTTTCCCCTCCCAAATGCCTAGTAAAAAATCTAATATTTTTTTTCAGGAGTCACTAAAGATGTTTAGAGACCCTAACTTCAAGACTCTTTTTAGTCTCACTCTTCTGAGTGAGCAGAGGGCGCTGGAGTGCCCCCATCAGCTGTAGTAACTGCAGGAGATGTTCACCCCTCCTTCTCCAAAGTGCTGCCTCATCCTGCACGGGCCCGTCGCCATTGAATAACAATTAATAATTATAAATATATAACTGTAATTAATGTAAACATAATTATTCAATAAGGCTGCACTGGTCTGAAGTCAGGACAAAGGAGGAGGGCTGGAATTGTGACATTTAATAAAAATAATTGACAAAAGTTGATTTGTAGCTCTAAACATATTTAGGGTGCTTTAATCACTCCTATGGCTTTTTTCTTCTCTCCTACAGCATCCATTACAATGTACAAATTGTAAAGCCAATTGCTATTTTCTAAACTGAGTAGTTGGCAACACTGGCTGAAGTAAAGTCTTCAGCATCTCAAAAATGTCTGCAATTTTTAAATATTTAAAATTAAACAGCAAATATGAATGGACAGCAGCTTCTACTGTTTGCAATTAGGGAATTGGTTGGACAGAGAAGACAGAGCTGCTTCTTTTCTTTTTTTTTTATGTATTGCCAAAGCATTGGATCAGTGCTCAGTATCTGCCAATACTCAAAATCAAACAACTCAGACTTAGGAGCAAAGAATTTTTTTTAAAAATTAGCAGGAAATTTCTAGTACTGTCAGAACATGTTTAACTCCTTCAGTTCCTCGCTTGCATTATCCATGCACAAGGAAATTAGGTTATGTATTCTCTGTGGGGCAATCTCATCAATATGTCTGGGATTTCAGAGACAGAGAGGGACAGAGATGGAAACTTGGGAGTAAAACTTCTAAGAAGGTCATTAAAATTGTGAAAACCCCCGACCAGCTGTTCCTTTCAGTCTTTTGCATCATAAAAAATGTTCTGAATATGAAATTCTGATCAATGCTTATTGTTCCTTTCTAAAAAGAAAAGTATAAAAGAAAAAAAGAAGAAGAAAAGCCTGTGAGTGTGATGTGCTATATTATGTGCATGAGTGTAACGAAAAGCTTAATTAAAGTCATCAGACAGACATGGCCACATTCCCCTCTGACTTGGATGATTCTGACTACTCTGCAATGATAAACTTCTCCACTTTAGGAATGGTGCAGGATGCTCTCACTCTTTTTCTCACACATTCAGCTTGATCAGGACTCCCTAACATCACATAAAAACTAATTAGGTGCACTTTTAGTAAAAGTTGGAAGAGAGGCAAAGAAAGACAGGACATACAAGTTACACTGTTAGGGAAAGATTCTACACAAGGAGAACTCACCAAAGCTCTGTCTTTTGTGTTGCGATCTATCAAAAGATGAAAATGGTTTTTTTTTTGTTTTGTTTTTTTTGTCTGTGAATATGGAGTTGAAGTGACCTGCCAAAATGCTTCAGTTTTGTCTCATCTACTCAAAAGGCCACTTTGACAGAAGCACTGTGGCCTGTCAATATCCATTTTGACAAATTCCAGTCCCTTTTTTTCATGATTGGCTTTGAAGTGTGGAGTCCCCCACGGTCATCCACTTTGGCCCAAATAATGATGGATGATGATCTGACTGATGTACCTTGACCTCGAGTATGACCTTGAATTTCATTGGAAGTTGCTCTGGGGTCATTGGTTAACATTCATATTATGCATCTCAATTTTCCTCTTGCAGCCATGTCTAAGGAGGTTGGTTACAATCCTGTGGACCCTAAACCTTTGAGTGAAACTTGCAGCTGGAGACACAGGAACATCAAGCAGTTTGAAGATGGTTGTACAAGCCTGTACTTCCAAAATGCTTGTCTAGAATTTTGTTTCTGATCTCCTCAGATAATTATCCCTTCAGGTCCATGTTCACAGTGTGGCGAACACCACAAGACCAAACAGCAGACTGATGACTTTTCATCCTTTAAATAGAACAATTGAAAATAATTTGATCGCAGTGGAGTATTAAACTAAAGTGTGTCCTGTATTTATCATAGATGCCTTTATTGTTGCAAACATTTGCTGCAGTATGAACTCATCAGTCCCAGGCAGTTCTATTTACCGGCATTTATTTATTTGTATGGTTCTGTTGAACCACAATTCAATAGCAATGTCTTTTCATTAGTCAATTTTTCAGTTAATTATCATTATAGGTGGAATTTCCACTGGGGACATGTCCTCCCCACTTTTCAAAATCATGACCACATACACACACACACACACACACTTTCAAGTTTGTTTATGCATTTGAAACTCCCTGTTGTATTCACCGGTGGGTTACAGGGCAGAGCAGTACAGATTACTGAAGACTACTGAAGATAGTTTATGTTGGATATTCGACAGTCGTTCACTACGGGTCCTTGGCAGTCTCATTTAGGGGCTGTCAATAAATCACCAACTGAATGAAATTATGCAGATTTTTCTTTTCAACAGCCTCCATACCATCTGACCAAGTCACTCTGAACCCAAGCCAAATTGCTCGGGTTTCTTTCAACATTGATTATTTTCTGCTTTCTTTAATGTCAGAAGACAGATAAGGAGGAGCTAGATAAAGTTATTGAAATACATGAAAAAAAAAATCAGTAGAAATGACTCAAATTGCTTCAACTCTGATCACATACACAATGCAAAAAATGGTGAAGATTTCTAATTTCAGAAAATGATTCCCTCAAGTTTTGGTCGATTGTCCTTCCATTCATTAATACAGAATGTAGGACAGCTTGTTGTCATAAATGTTTTAGAACCATGCTCTCTTTTCTCTTCTCGTTTCTGTTTTTCATAAGTAAATACCCCAAACTGACACTGAATCAGTCATTAGTTGATAGTTCTGTGACCACTGATTCAGGATGACACCAAAGAAGGTGCAAACCTGATAACTTACAGCCTGAATGAAAATTGACACAGACACTTTTTAGTCCTTATACCCTCTTCTTTGCTTAAAGTCCATGTGAAAAATAGCCTTCATCTTTCCAATTACAGAAAGCTCACCCACTACCTTGTAAAGTATTTCAAATTCTCCAGTAAGACCACTCGTCATTTATTTTAAAAGTCCCAAGTGACCACTAATTATTTTACAGTGTCTTTAACTTATTTTACAGATGTACTTTAACGAGTTTGATACCGTATTGTCTTTGATGAAGTTGTTGGAAAAAAAATGAAAGCCCTGAAGCTGCCCTCCCTTTTAATTCTGAATAAAACAACTTTTTATTGCTCTGTCATCCCTCCATCAACTGGTGTGCCAGCTTTACAATATTCATTGAAAGGCTGATGAATGTTAATAAGGCAGCAAGTGCACAGCGGTCACCATTCTAAGAAGTGCGTGCACTATTTCAAGAAAATCTGTCTTGTTAAATTCGTCCAAATCTGTGGCCATTTATTCTTTAATTAAAAGGCAAACCCAGAGAAGCTTGCTCCTCTTCTTGCTTAAAACTTTTTATGATGTAGCCAGTCATGTTTAATTCACAGCATATTTCAGTGTCAAAAGATACATTGCGCAGTCATGAAATATTGAGGAGGCCCCTTGAGGGAAAGATCTCAAACTTGCTCTCTGAAAAAGATCAAAAAATGAGATAACACACCAGCACACATCCAGGACAGCGGTGTGTCATCTTGATCCTCTTATCTCACCCTGCAACAACATATTTCATCAATAGAGCATGAC
>JAOWBL010010556.1:0-15640 GCA_028564865.1 Zenarchopterus dispar | reverse complement strand
TTCGCAATGCATGAATTGTAACTGAGATAGAGTTCATGAGGAAACAGCCAGCTCACGCCCACATTATCAGGTTTTTCTCTGCTTTTAAGGATATCTCAGGAAATACTGTAAATCTTTGGAATTTCAGATAAAGTTTGCATCAACCTTTGCTTTTACTTGCTAATGAGTAACAAATATAAACTACTGATGACCCATTATGGATTCTTTTGTTAACCACTGGAAAGAAATGGAGCAAAAGCATTGTTTTCCATATGTGAACATGTTTGCTCTTTTATACAATGTAACATAATCATATACAATAAGAGCTTAAAAGAAAGGACAAAAACAAATCAGTCTTGACACACATTTTTAACTGAGCGACTCAATATTCCAAAGCCACAATGTATTTATGTTTTTCTGTTTCTCAAACAGTTGTGAATACAGAGGTTGTTTTTTATGTCTCTTTCATGAAGTGCAAGAAAAGGTTTGGTTGTGTTAGTCATTCATCAAAATTCAAAACATAACCAGTACAATACAAGATGAGGTCAGACTGGACAACAGAGGGTCATGACTCTCTGTTGTCCAGTCTGAAAAACAACTAGTTTGAAAATTAAATTGTGTTTTTAGAGAAGTGGTGACAATGTTCAGGATCATGTAGGTATTTTAGTCCATGTATTGATAAAATACCAGATTAAACCTGCCCTCAAGAGCCAGCCAGAGACATACAACTATTTATTTTACTATTTTGTGATCCCAGAAGAAAAACTTTGACTGTTGTTTCTAAATGAAAAGTAATGGTTATATAGAGGCTAAACCATTCAACTTCATAAGGTGGTGAAGGAAATTACTCCTGTTGCTGCCAAATGATTTCATCATTTTATCCAGTCTACCTCATGTAATCCCCAGAGTTGATTAATTCAGAAGATAGTTCTCTGGTAAGAGCCACTCTCCAAATGTTCTGCTCCTTTCACAGAAACAAACTGATTTAAAAGCTTGCTTCCCAGAAATATCCTCTGAAACCATGTGTGAAATTGTTTTCAGTCTTGACTGTGCAAATTGATGGCATAACTTTTTAAGGGGGCCTCTGGCACTCATTATTTTGTCTGAAGTTCTAAAGGACCGAGAAGTTCACATTAGATGATAGCAAAATTAACTACAACATATAAAGAGGCATATCTCAGGTTTGCCATGTCTTATGTGTAAGTCTTGTCCTATATTCAAATGACGTATGGCTTTTAGAAAATGTAAAGAGATCATAGTGCCTGAAAAAAAGTTCTTGAAAGACTATGGTAAAGGTCAGGAGAGTTGCTCATACAGTTCTTGTGTTTTAGTCACTTCCTTCTCAGGTGAATGAAGAGGGAATGTTTATCCTCTGAACATTCCCAAACATAATATAATATTTATGAAAGCCATTTTTATCTACTCAGATATAAATTATACTGACCTCATGTTAATCTAGAATAGGGGTGGCTGGATCCCAATGGGAGCTTCCATATAATACACATCATATGTGTGCAGTATGTATGAATAGATCTGAGATACATTTCCAAGAATTTGCTGTGCTACGATGATTGTGATATTTCAGTGGTTAGTTATTATGCTATTTTTTTTTTCAGACACAGCTAAACATCAGCAGACCAACCTACTGTTTTTTAAGTTGTGCTTTGAGTTTTGAGGCGGTGGTCACACCAATCTGAGGAAACTCTTAACAGGTGCTCTGAGGTTACAAACTGGGATGCATTTAGTGACCAACATGGACATGGCATCAATGCAATGACTGTGTGAAAGAGTTCAATATTTCATGTACGGAGAACACCAACACCACCAGGATGGTATGGTGCTTTCCTGGTAATAAGCCCTGGGACACCTGTGATCTAAAGAAGCTCCTAAACAGGAAGAAAAAAAGCCTTCAGGGAGAGAGACAGAGTTACTGAAGGATGTGGAGAAGCAGCTTAGACTCAAACCAAGAAAGTGTGAGGGAGTGTACAGAAAAAGAAAAAAAACAAGCAGTGGTATTCACTGTTAAGCTGGTGAGCAAACTCCAGCTGAACACTCTGTAGGATGTGTGGTCAGAGGACAAAAAAAAAAAAAAAAAGATCATTGGCTTCAAGCAAAATGGAGATCAGACTTATGGACCCACACCTGCCCTTTCAGACCTCTCTAGTCCCATCTTTCACTCCATGAACATCTTACCCAGTACACGAATGCAGGGAGAATTCATCTACCTCTTCCTCATGCATGTTTGTCTCCAGCAGCTGAAGCAGAAGGCACCTTGACTGACTAAACAAAAGCAAAAACAAAATAAAAGGCTGCAAGTTCACATTGTTTCAGTCTCAGGGTTCCCACTGCATACAGAGACCACCTCAATGAGTGCAGCACTTCCTCAACCTGCCACGTCTGAGTACAAAAAAAATCTCACACTTCAAGCCCTTAAAAAAACAAACAAACAAAAAAAAAAACACACTATAGACCAGTTGCTCTAATGCCACCAAAGTAAGAAAACAAGCATGTTTTAGGAGCCACTGCCATTTGCTTACCATTCTGGGGTGGAGTTGAAGATACCATTATCTATCTGTTTCAGTGCCCCTGTTTCATCTGGACAAAGGAGGCAGCAGTGACTGTAAAATAGCATGAGAAAATAACTACAATTCTAATTAAAATCTGTTAGTCACTACATTTTGATTGTATTTTTGCATCTTTATAGCCTTTTTTGATTTGGCATTGGCTTCTGCCCTTCTCCACACCTTGGCAATTGGTGAAGTTGTGCCAGAAACCTTTACGCAGATGGAAATGAAAGATATTATGGAATCAAAATCCAAAAGTCACACTGGGTCATTTACCAAAAAAATCCAAACCTGTTTCATAAGCAAAATCTAACTCTTGGCTGAGCTCTCTCCATTCATGGTGTGCAATTATCCCCTAAAGTGTTTCAGTTATCTAGCATGTACTGAACACAGAGACCAAACAGCTCTTGATAGGGTAGTCAGATGGGCTGGGGCTGTTCTATCTGACCTGGCCATGTTGAGTCTGCTGATTGTTTCAGCAGCTTTAAGTCAGCATGGCACTGGCCCTAGGGATGTGACACACACAGTCTTCCTCAAAGGCCACAAACAGGTGAGCCGACTTTATTTGGCTCCTGCCAGAGGGTGTCTGCCTTCCAACACGTAAGCAAACCAATAGAAGCTTTCACTGACTGTATGTGCATGCAAAAACACAAACTATCCCCTCTCTCAGTGCTTTCTATGTGTACATACAATCAAACAAACACCTGGAATGACTAGGGTACTGAAGAGGACCAAAAGGCAGAAGGGGTAGGGCAAAGTTCCCCTGAGGTGTCTGTCATGGCAGCAAACATGCTGCTCAAAACAATGTACTTCCACCCATCAAATTAAACCTCAGCAAAATACAAGAAAGAACTGAAACAAAATCCATCCTTTTTCATATTAAGGGGTGACAGCTGCATGTTTAAAAACTAAATCCTGGATTTTCATTCTAGCAAGGAAAAAAAAGTGAATATAGAAAAGCTCATCTAATTATCTATGCTTCAGTCTACTGACTGAGTAAAGACCCACCTGACAGCTGGTATGTTTTATTTTGTCACGCTAGTAATGACTGTTTCTTGGGTAAACACCTGTGTGTATTCACCTTCAGAGGCAGTTTTTCTATGTAATTTTAGGTGATTTTTCATCCACGGAAATGCAAGATACATTGGAGCTGATCTTGTATTTAAAGCTGATAAAATAACTGCTGGAATGCAAACTATTTGTTATTGTATCTTGACGTGTTATTGTATCTTGATGTGGTCCTGAAAGGCAGGCACTGGAGAAGGAACTACAGCTATTATTCTATTATTAAATCAGTTGATAGTTGCACATTAAAATGGGTTTGTTTGTTAATATTCAGTGTAACTACCACTGTATGCAACAAGATTTTTTAACAAAATTACACATTATCCCTCTGCCCTGGCAAAAGATGTCAAATAAAACTATCAGGTCAAAGAAAAGCATTTTCATATGGTATGAAGAGGAAACACTGAACCCTAGGAAAATAATTACTCAGTAGTCTGCTTTATGATAGATTACTCATTTATATCACTTGTAAGATGGGAAGAAAGCCAGAAGATTGTGGCTTGGCTGTTTTTTGCCTGTTACTGTCTTTTAGGCAGGATGCAATGATTTACCTTCTCATTATCATACAACCAGAATTCCAAAAAAGTTATGACACTAACAAAGTGAACAGAAACAGATTACACAGATTTTCTTAAACCTAATAAAGCCACAGAAAGAAAAAAATTCATTTTGAATTTGATGGCAGCAACAAAAACAGGGTACTGTTTATCACTGTGTAGCATCTTCTTTTATATATAAATCTATGAATTACTGAGTTGTCAGGGTTTTTTGGGAACGGAATCTTGGCCCATTCTTGTGTGATATAGGATTCGAGCTAATAGACAGTTCTGGGTCTTCTATGCCTTTGGCATCATTTGATGATGCACTGAACATTTTCAGTTGGTCAACCATCTGCATTACATTCATGCCAGTTCGGGACAAAGGCTCTTCTACAGCCAAGCAATATTTATGTAGTGTCATAAAAGTGTGTCAATTCCAGTCTAAAATAACTGAAACTAATAACAAGCTGGCAAGTGTGTGTGTGTTTTTTTTTTTTTTTGTTTTGTTTTTTTTGGGGGGGCGGCTTAACAACAAAAGCCACTTTAACTGGATTTAACCATAAACAACCAGTAGCAAGTGCTGCACATAACTGAAACACTAAAGTACATATTAGCAAGAAGTGAATACTGTAAATATGAAATGTTCAAAAAGTGCTTCACATAAAAAACACAAGTGTACAACACATACAAACTGTTTAAATACAACAGCAGTGCACAGTGGCTTGCAAGTAGAAGATAGTCACTCAGACTCAAAGAAGGACAGTTTTTTTTCTAAATATTTTTATAATCTTTATAATATAGTTTTTCTGGGCAAAAGCAGGTATTGTCAGGTAACAGCAGGGAAGCTGGGTGGAAGATCATGGTTTGAAAGACAACTAGTCAAGGATGGGGAGCCACAGCAGTATTGACCTTCCTGATTGGCTCAGACTCAAGAAAGAACTGCACACAAGGAAAAAAAGGCAGTGCAGACTTATGGTCATAATATACCTGTATAGGTACCAATAAATGCAACCCCATACCAGCACCAAGGGCTGCTTTCGTCAAGAAACAGTTTACCACTTGACCTTAGTTCTTTTTTAAATAGCTTTGGCACATGAAAAACAGCACATTTCTGGATCATGTTCGCATATGGCTTCTACTTTGTACAATAGAGCTTTACTGCAATATTTTTTGTCCTTTTCTACATAATATACTATATAATTATTCAAGACACTCTAAACAAATGCATTCAATTTTATTTGCATATTACATAGCATTGTAGATGCTGTGCCTGTCAAAACATTCCTCTCGAGCTACTGCAGCTTCTTGCAGTAGCTTGATGCACAAACACAGATGCACAAATACACATGAATTTTATAGGTCACAACACATCCCCAATCACCACTGCCCACCCACGAAAAAAAGAAAGGAAAAAAAGAAAAGAAACTATTGCACTAGATCACAGTGCAACAGTCACTGATCAGAGGCCACCTCTCATCCCCTGCACACAACAGTCTGTCCTCCAAGCCAGTATAGAGCCCAGTCTTTGTAAACATTTGGGTGAAACACTCTTTGGTAAAATCCCTTTTATCCAACTCCCTACCAGAAGATGATTGTGCAAAAGCACATCCAGACTGGCTCTATCATGACCCAATCTGATCCAACGTCCATTTGGGATCTTTTCCTTCTTCCCTTGGTTTGAACAGCATCAGCGCCAAGAGAAATCAAAACAAAAATCTGAGAAAGTCACATGCAACTGCAATACAATGCACTACAACACTGTTGCTATATAATGTCAAAACTTGGCAGAGGACAAAAAAGTAGAAATGTATTTATTCACATAGTCATGTGGCTTAACTCTTGATTGGTTGTTCCTACTGCGGGTTGTTTACTTTAACAACAGTCCCCAGACATACATGTTTTAGCACACATCTTTTACACCCATCATCCACACAGGCACTTCATATGCATCTAATGTAGACTCACTTAAACAATTTATAACTTAATAATGTTGTTACTCTTCCTGTAAAAGCAGCCCTTAACTGGAAACACCACTGACTATGGATTTTTTTTTAGACGTTCCATTGTCTACACATTTCACAAGACTTCTCATTACATCTCCAAATTGAAGATAAAATGCACATCCTTTCAATATAAAATCATTCAGCAATAAAGCTCTCTAGCCCTTGACAGAGTGTTGATCGTTGCATTAGGTATTCTGTACCGACTGGATTTTATTCACAATATACAAATACCTTACTGCTATGCATGAAAGTGAAATCCTTACACTTCACACACACACACTTGTAAAATATTGCTTTAGTAACCAAAAAACTGTTTGAGTCTGAAAATCTGTTAAAATGAAAAAAGTGAATTTAGAGCAGTAGAAACTTAATTCAATTATTTCATATAAAGCAGGACTGTGTTACTGAATTTCCAATTTTCTCCTCATGCTTATTCAGAAATATTTCACTGAGTCAGGGACAAAATATATTTCATATAAAACTTAGGTAAAGAGATTTCTTTAAAATGCCTATATTGTGGAGATTGAAGGACATAAGTTCACATTGCAATTTGATGATGTGCAACATGAAGACACTACTCAAGAATCCATAGAAAGAACCTCTCTCCACAAATGGTGTCTTGTTACTCACAAAGTCTTTGGGAGGGTGAAACCTCATTAAAAAGGGACAAAGTTGCATGAGACAGCACAGAAAAGCTTTCTTAATGCCAGACTTTGAAGTTGAAGTGCAGAGTCAAGCACATACACACACACATGCACACACTTAAACAGCTTTAGGAAATAAAGGGTTGCATGTGGGAACCCGATGCATGTTGCAAGATGCATGAACCCGATGCACCCCCCCCCCCCCCCCCCCCCCCCCCCCCAAAAAAAAAGTACACATAACAGATTTCTACATAAAAATAACATATAAATAAGTGCTGTTTCCCAAGTGTGTTGGGAGCAATGAGCAACACTCCTCAGAGAAGGACAGACTGGGTGTGAGAGACTGTGGGGATGTTCAAGCAAAGAAAGGATAGCAGGAGAGAGGGTACAAAAGAAGCGGACAGACTAGAAATAAATGAGTTCACTTTGAAACCCCTCACATCTTCCATATCCCTGCGGACAATTCACCAACCCACCAAACCAAACAACAAACATTTGCAACAAAAACATTGTGCCTCTCACAGAGACTGTTCATTAACAGCTATGTTGTATGTTTGTGACATCTTTCACATCAAAGCCTTATCAGATTCCTCCCACCATCGCTGAGAATGAAAATAAGCCTTTGCCAAAAGAGAGGGGCAGGAAAGCTCTTTGATAAGATGCTATGTGGAGTAAAAAGCCAAAAAAAAACAACAAAAAAACTTGCAACTGAACCAAGAGTTTGATGAATTTTGAAGGTGGTTTGAGAAAGCTGGTAGCTGAAAACAACATCAAAATTATTTTGTTAGTATGGAATTATATTTCGATAGCAACTAAACTGATCTTTGAATAAGAGTTACCAATAAATCAGATTTAAAAAGTACATTGAAGTGAAAATTAAAGTTAACACTCAAATGAAATTCTAATTAGAAATGGAGAGACAGTATTTGTTTTTTTCAGGATCACACCTTAAACATCTGCTCATCCTGCAGAATTTTTCTTGTCGTTAGTAAGAGAATAAACAGCACCCCCTGCTGGTCGCTTATCTGGCCAGGTGTTGAAAGAACGATTACAGGTAAGTGGAGAAAGAGTGCAGGTGAAATAGATGGTGGTTGACCAAAATGGCTAAGCAGACTTTAACAGAATAACACATTTATTTATCGTTTGGAGAAAAACGTGAACTCTAATGATCTTACCTATGATCAAGTTTTTTTTTTTTGGCTTAAGTGCCCCAAAATGCTGAGGAAAGTGGGGGAAAAAATAAAACCAGAAGATATAAATGCACACATGCAAAAAGTAAATGTCACATACTAAAGAGACAAAGCTGTATCCTAAAAGACAGGATCTGGTTTATTCTATGTGAGAGGGGGAAAAAAAAACAGGGCAACTGTCAAATGATGTGTTGTTTGAGTCAAATGTTTGACATTTGTTGATACATACAAGATAGAGTCTTTCATGGAAGGCAATTTCTTGGTAAGTACAGGTGTGAAAAATTAAATACTGCAAATTTAAAAGAAAAGGATGTTTGAAAGCTGTTATCACAGGAGGATAAACCCTTTTCCAAATGCAATGGTGTGATCAAAAAGCAGAATTTAAAAAGAAAACAACTGCTATTATTAGGTCAAGGCACTTCTGTCTCCACACTCAGTCTCTTAGCCCTAATGCTGATATCTGCATGTGACACAAAGCATTTCCAGATGATAATCTCCTTAAAACATTCACTTAAACAAGCATATCTGGAGCACGAGATTTTATCTGGTTCTGTAACATCTGATTTGTAAATAGTGGGGACCTTCATCAAGGCAGACATTTTTGTGCAAATTGTCAAAGATAAATAGAGAAATTTGACCATTTGTGCATACGCTTTTGTGACAGTGCAACCAAATTATTACGCAACTTGAATCTGTCATATGTGTAAGTCTTTCCTTTTCATGTGTGTTAGAGAATATTATATAGTCACAGACAAGCTTTGGGAATATGATTTTTGCTAATTGGGGGTTTTACAAAAGATGAAGAAGAAAAAGGGAAGGAAGGAATTTCTGATGTGTGGATTCACTAGAGAGGAGGTGGTTGGGTATTGTCTCAAAATAGCTCCTTAAGCTGGTTGCTTTTTCAGTTGTAAAAATAGATTTCCTGTCAGGAATCCTACCTCCTTTTAATATTTACCTATACAATGCATATTGAGAGGATTATGGTCTTTGCAAATCTCAAAATAAAACAAAAAAAAAAAAATTAAAAAACACAAGAAGTGCAGGTGAGGAATTTGACTGGGTAGAACACAGAGCAACATAAATGGTTCGATGGAGATTTGGAAAGATGGATTTGATATTAGTAAATAGATTGATGGATAGTCAAACATTATTAATAATTTAGTATTCCTTAAAAGTAGGTAGCACCTATTACTTTAAAACCAGGCTACACAAAGAGTCTTATACACTGTATGTCTCATGTTTATCTCAGACAACATCTGCAAACAATCCTGTCTATTGTGAGGACTCTAAAGGAAAAAAGTTCCTATGTGACCTTGTAATTTCAACCATAGTTGCCTTTGCTAGTCAGTTTTTACTCCCTTCCATGTTTTTCCTCCCATAGTGTCAGCAGATGGTCCGAGTGCCTCACAGATGAGCTGGATGGTGGTGTTTGCATGGTTTCATAAAGAAAGACACTAATCTTCTCAAAGATATCTTTCAACTTTGCATAAGGCGAAGATGAACGTTTGGATGCATTATGAACTCTATAAGCCAACTGAAAGATAATCTGTCGTGTCAGGTAAAGGCAAAATAAAGAATGCAATGTGTTGACTGAACACATAAAAGGAGAATAGTTTTCTGCATTGAGGACCTACTGTAAGTAAATGGACAGGATTAACACAGAGTTTTCTACATTAAATAACACCTTTTTATGTTCTTATAATTATACTGCATATATATTTACCAAGCATTCTAGAATCAATTAAATATACACATACCCAACCGAGTGTTAACACCAAACACACTGTCAAGTGGTAATGATTGGATCTGTTTTAACCTATGCAGGGGACACTTTGACATTTGAAATAAGAAAATGTCAATTTGAAAGTTCTCCAACAGGGCATTAATCGATGTGTCTTAGGGGCACTTTCTTAAGGGGTTGGTTTGATTTGCCTCTGACATGGTCTTCTGATAAATTGGCACAATCATTACCAACACTCGCTTACAAATTTAATCCACAATACTTAAGATTATACAGACAAGGAGCTGTTTCTGAGGGAGGAGATGTGCTGAAAAAAAAAAGCAATCAGTTATCGTATTCAGTTGATTTGTTATCTGTTCTCCACCTCCCATCCTGATCAAACAACTGGCTCTCAAAAAACAAACATCCATCTACCCGGTGGGACAGCCAGCCCTTCTGGGTCACTGCTCGATTGGAAACGTCCTTGACACCTTGGTTAGCAAAAGCAGGCACTCACCATGAATTAAAAAAAGGCTACAAACAACTAAATACATTTGGAGAGTGTTTAACTATTGTAATGAGCCCTAAAGTTGATGGACAAGGTAGGACTGAATTAACTGTAGCATATATGCAACTGGATGGTTTAAGGAATGCTTGTTCATTATTTGGCATACCATGTGGTCTACATGACTACTTTTTAACACGATAATCAATTTGGTGGTAGATAGTTATGGAATTGGTATCCTTTCAGTAATCCTGTGTTCTGTTGAGTGCACAAGTCCATGTATTTATGTCCATGAGTTTGAACTATATATGTCTGTCATCTCCATAGGGTGTAAAGAGAAAATACAACATATCAAGCACTAAATTAGCAAAAATGAGCCTCAAAAAGCACATAAGGATCATTACTAATTGCTCCATTCATTTTCATCTGGTTTGGGAGCCATTAATGTGTCTTTAGTACATGGAAGTGTCAGCAGCTGTGCATGCTCTGTAAGCCTGGTGTCACTCCACTCTGCTTCTAACATGCTTCCCATAATGAATCTGAGGAATAGATACGATGAAAAGAAGTCACAAAAAGCATAAAGAAAGAGTAGGAATGTCATGCATTGGATCAAATGGGTCAAACACATTCCTTATCTGTAGGCTGGTGATTAACAATTACAGAACATGGAGTATTTTGTTGGGTTTTTTTTCTCGTTTCTTTAAGGCTTCAGGGAAAAGAACCATGAATAGACTTGTTACACAATTATCTACAGAAAAAAAAGAGACCCTGTGGAAAGATATACTGCTAATAATGACATTTTAGCCACTTGTGTAAGTCGAAAGGTACACATCGTGAGCGGATCAATCAAATGCACATGGAAGTCCTTGATCCATGAAACATTTTTTATGCAGTTTACAAAGAACAGAAAAGTATTCGTTTGAAGACCTTTTGACCTTCTGTGCTTTGGTTTATTTGATAGTGATCTTATAAACAAATACAGACTAATTTATTTATGCATGTATGTTTTTTTTTAATCTTCTGACTGTGGATGCTTTAAAAATATCCATATCACCATACGCACATTTAAATTTTCTATGTTGAAAATCCATCACCTTTTAATTCTTATAGAGCATTTTCAACCATTATTATGAAAAGAGATACACAAATATTTATGTTTTTAGAACTTCCTACATATGCAATGACAATGACTCAGTTTCTTTTTTCAGCTTTTCCCCTTTTGGGGTCACCAGAATGGATCATTTCATCTCAACCTGTTTTCTAAATCTCCCTCTGTCACGATAACTAATAACATATCTTTTTTTCCACATCTAACAATCTCCTCTTTGGTTTTCCACTTTTTCCTCAATCTCCATCGTCCTAATAGTGTTATTCAGTGTATTCAGGCAATTCACTTCTCCATGTCCAAACCATCTCAGACCAACCCCTCTTTATCTCCAGTATGTCTAACCCTAGCTATTCCTCTGAAATATGTGTTCCTAATCCTATCCAACCTTGTCACTCCCACAGCAAATCTTAGCATCTTGAGCTCTTCCACCTCCACCTCTGCTCCCCGTCTCTTGATCAGTGCTGTCCTCTTTTAGCCATATAGAGGGCTGGTCTCCCTACAGTATTGTAAATTGACCTAGATAAAATGCCCAAGTTACCAATAAGAACTAAAAGTACTGGATAATTTATACAGCTTATATATTTTCACAATAACTACAACATGCAATTCTAAATCACATTTGAGTAAGGTATGTGTTTGAAAAGAAATTAACTATAAAAGTAAACAGGGCCCTAAGTTTGTTGGGAAAAAGCAGGGAATCATGATCATGCAGACCAAAACGAGGATGTGCAAGGTTAAATTTTCTCAGCTCAAAACATCAAGTAAATAAGTAAAAATATTTTAAAAAGTATTTGTTTAAATTTGTATTAGATTTTGTTTGTACATGGTTTTATTATACCATGTTGACAGCTAGTAATTCATTATAAGAGAACAGAAAGTGTATTAGTATAGTATTATTAGTCAGTTATTAGTTTTATTCCAGCTGTCACTGCAAAATGTGCTGGTGCAACCCTTGCTGAAGTTGTTTGACTTCTATCTGTTCCTTTGACTTTTTCAGAACAACTAATGGTGCAAAATTTAAGTGAGGTTTAGAGAACGAGTCCCACTGTATTTCATTATGTCTTGTTTGCACTTAGGTAAAGCTTTGTCAAATTTTTTTGCAATGAAAATTAGCTCAACAGCATGCTGCAGAAAACACAGAGGAGCAGACAACCCCTCCTAAATCTATAGAATGTTTCTACAACGGTCATTAAAAAGCAAAGAATATTCATATTAATCATTTTTTCCTCCTTATTGCATTATCATCATCTGAACAAAACTAATTGACAAAAGTGCACTTGTACTAGTTAAATGGGTGTGCAATCATTCTTAAGATGACAAAACTGTACTCATTCACTTAAATGCTGCAGCAACAGACTCTATGACATGATGAAACTTTTTGTGAAGTCTGAAAAACTTTTCAACTTGAACCACAGTCAGAACCTCATTTACATTTTTCCTTGATCCACTTCAAAGGGGGCTTTTACACTTTGATGAACCTTGAGGAGCTGATAAAGTTTACAGTGATCATGTACATCTGACTTTTCCTTTGGTTGGTACAGAGACACATTAATAATGCAATCCAAAGCATCATCTTTTATTATGTTTGAGGAATGTGCATTACTGGTATATCTGATTATATGTAAATTACCATCACTGCATCCACAACAGCATACATAATTCATAAGACACTATCTTAAAATTTACATAATTAGCATCACTTGACAGTAGTTAAAAAGGTGTTAACTTACAGTGTTAACTTGCACTGTATGCAAATGATTTATTCTCCTCAGGTAATATGGATGTACTTTTTTAGAATCTAAATGAAGTGGTACACATATTTTATTGGAATAACAAATAAATTGATGTGGAGGATCCAAACTTAAAAAGAAATAAAATATGAATTTCCCCAACATAAAGACCATGGGTAAAATGAAGGAATGTTTGATAAAAGTTAGCCAGACCTTACCAAAATAAGCGTATTTTCTGGTCTTTGCATGATGCCTTTTCTCATATAAACCCCTGTGATCCTAAACAGCTTGTAGACCCTGAATAGGGACAGGATAACAAAGCCTCTGTATCCCACTTATGGGGTCTCACATGTCCTCCAACCTGCCCTCTTGCACTGCTCCATGGACTTCTGTTACTTGTCTTCCCTTTGTTTGCCTCTTCAGTGCATCTCTCCCTGCGAACTGCGAGCTCCATCAGAAGTACCTGTTTTGCAGCAAATGGTATCAGCCCCATATCTGTCCTCAAGGAAGTTGTAATGTAGTCCAGGAACATCAGCTGTTTCCCCAGATCATTATGATGCTCCCAGTCTGATACTAGAAGCAGGGCTGCTGCCCTACCCTGATATAATTGACAATCCACGGACAGCAGGCATGAAGATGATTTCCGCAATTAACCCTCAGCACCTGCTCATGTTGCCAGCAGTAATCGCCTTCCCCCCAGACCTGTAGAGCCTACCTACTAAGACTATGCTTTAGGACTATGCTTTAGGGCACAACAAAACATGCTAGTTAGTCAGTCTGGCCTCATAAGATCAAGTCTGATGGACTGGCCAGAGCATTGCGGACCACCTGAACCAAGAACTTGACATGTTGGGGTTCTGCCTGCCTCGTTTTGGTCCAATAGATCTTCCTCTGTATTGCATTCCCCCAGCTGGTCCATACTCCCTGCATCTGGATAGCTACTGTCTTGATTTGCCTTCCTTCTTCAACACCAGCCCGGTCTTCCTCCCGCATAAACTGTTCCCTCTTTACCTTAGGCCTTTTTGTACCAGGGTTGAGCAATGACTCCTAACCCTACTAGGACGATGGCTACTGTTCTGACCAAAACCCTGTGCCTCAGCTTGGACTCGGACAGCTTCAGATCTTCTTGGGCACTTCATTTCCTGCCTATTTGAACTTTGAAACCTACCAATGATACCCTGAAGGTCTTGGAGACCCAATAAGGTAAGGCCCATTTGGTGCTAAACACCTTGAACTCACCTTTGAGGCTCGTAGCCAGAAGTGGGAACTTGTTGATCTTCCTATAAGTACAAAGAAGCTTAAGCTGCAAGGCAGTCCTAAGCATCTGCAAAAGCAATAACCTTCTCCTGATACATAGCTTTCATTGTTGACAAAAATACTTTTTCCTACCAAGACATGGATGAGATAACCTTGTTAACAGTGGAACACACTTATGTCAGTAATAACTATTACATTATTTCCAAGCAAATTAAAAATATATCCAAGCATTTGCATGTTAGTTCAAAATCCCATCAGTTTGCTGTCCATGAGTCCGTGCAGGTGTCATTTGTCTGTGTTCATATGATCAACAGTTATTTATGATTTGATACAATTGTCAGAGCTGTGAAAATGTGGCCCATACATGCAGTCATCAAATGACATTGCATTAGCTTTGACATGTGGTTTATTTTCCGTTGCGAGTTATTTTTGTAGGGTTTCTGTATGTACGTCACCAAAACTGAGTAGAAAGAAAGAAAAGACTCATTGTTGATGATATATGAAACTCAGATTCTCTTGAAAATTTCATAGTAACACCTGGTATGGTCAAAATATTGTTCAACATTATGTCCAGCTTAAAATATGGATGAGAAGCTGTGGAAATTATATTTGAGAGAATTGTCATTTTGTTGCTGTATATATTTTTGTGTGTATCAAAATGCCTTTTGCATGACTGGATAAGACTAAGACATAATCCAACCAAAATTGAAACATTATCGCTTCTTCAATTTTTCTTCCCCACACTTGCTACCAAAGGTTTATTGTAACACCAATGTGTCAAACTGTCAGCAAACATCAAATCCAATGTGTGCGACTGTGTAATGTCAACAGCACAGAAAGCTTCTTTCGATCACAGTCTCTCAACCATGACGAAGGGACATCAAATAGCATACTGACTGTCACATTCATCACAAAGATCTACACACAGAAACAACTGCTGCAGCTCACCTCTCCTCCACCCACTGCTGTCCTCTCACCTTTGTACAGTCTGAGCAGTTGTTTTTCCTCTCTTCATAACTGTCACTTCAATAACAATTGCGTGTGTATCCAGACATAAAAATGCATGTGCACAGGCACATTTAATGACAACAAGTATAGATTTCAACATGGCCCTGCCAACTACAGTATCCTGCACAGTAACAGAATACTCATATCATCCCAAGTGTGCATTGTCAGCTGTCAAATGACAGCAGTCATTGTGTGCTATTGTATGAAGACTGTCTCAAATGTCAAAAAGGATTGTGGCTCAGCAACAATGAGTTAAGAAGCCATGAGAAAGTGAAAGAAGATCATCCACAGAGGCGTAAGGAGGATAAAAGGGATGGGCAGAAAAGAA
>JAOWBL010010519.1:0-40526 GCA_028564865.1 Zenarchopterus dispar | reverse complement strand
ATCTATCTATCTATCTATCTATCTATCTATCTATCTATCTATCTATCTATCTATCTATCTATCTATCTATCTATGGACATATGGACATATAGACAGATAGATAGATATTTTATTTAAGCTTCAGGCAAAATATATTTGATTATCATTGTAATGAGAAAGAAGCCAAACTATGGACTCACAACTTCTGAAACCATATTTTAACTGCCAGAATCAAGTTTATATGAATATTATTCACATGTCACAATATGACAGTAGAAAAAAAAAGGCTGTAACAGGCTTAAAAGTAAAAAGAACAAATAAAAAGTTAACAAAATGTATACGTTCACTTTATTTGTATTCCTGCCCTGTGTTTGTAAGTTAATAATCATGGTTTTGGATGCAACACTTTCCACATAAATTAATCTATTGAGCCTAATCAAAAGTATTATTGTATCTTTTGATTAAGTATTGTTCTTGAGGAAAAACTTTGTCATACGTACAGGCTTCTTTCACACCTTTTTTATAGCCCTGGTGACAAACGCTTGACTGTGACTATATAAATCTGTGTAAAGGTAAAACCACGAGTCCCCCTACCCTTACGCTCCGCCCCCTTTTTGATGGACTTTCAAACTTACCAATCAGATAAAAGGATGAGGGCGGGAACAGAAAAAAAGGCGAGTTTGTGGAGGCGGGACTTCCGCTGGAGTTACGGTTGGACGGCGGACTGCTGCTGCTCTGCTGACACGTAACTAAAATTAAAGGTACTCCCGAGGCCTCGTCCTGCACTTCACAGTTTAACTTTTGCGGAAGCTCGTCTGAACTCCGTCGTGAACTCAGAAGTTCGTTAGAGAGAGAGAGAGGAAGAAAATCGTCACACTCGGGGTGTTGTTGGGTTTTTTTTCCATTTCAGGGCAGGACTTGAAGTGAAGCGAAAAATCTGAGCGGCTGCTTTGAAGTCGCTGGGGAGACTTTTAAGTGGACGTGGTTTTGGTTAAAGCAATGCACAAAGAAGCTAATTTTAGCGCCTAAATACTTTTTTTTTCCCATGAAAATGCTCGGGGAGTGAGGACGTGGAGGTTGGAGGGAGAGGTGAAAAGTTGAGTCGGAAGTTTGTTGCATCAGGACGGGGCTTTCTCGCCCGGACAGCGGGGAGGTGCGCGGCTCCAACATGGGAAACGGGGTGTGCTCCCGGAGGCAGCGGAGGATCTTCCAGTGTCTCCTCCTGGGCACCGTGGTTTGCGGGATGCTGTACGGCGGGATGATCTCCTACGAGATGCACAAACAACTCAAGAGGACTGAGGCCATGGCGCTGAAGTACCAGCAGCACCAGGAGTCACTGTCGGCGCAGCTCCAAGGTAAACACGGACACGACTGACAGCTGTCTCCCCAGCTCCGGGTAGCTGCTTCTGACTGAAGAAGCTCCACTAATGAAACAAAAACAACAACAACTCAGATTTCATCATTGTGTTGACCTGACAAATGCTTACACAACTTAAAACAAAGTGCAGGATTTAATTAGACATTTCCGCGTTAATTTTCCAAAACTGTGAAATTTAAGTCAACATTCATAATTTTTTTTCTGAGACATAATGAAAGTTAGTGTTTTGTTGTGATTTAACAAAAGTAATCCACAATTGCATTCAAACTTATATTGTTTTCGCATTCAAAGAGGTGTTGAGGTAAGACTGACTGTGTTGTACATGTGACAATAAAAATCTCTCAAACAGTAGTACATACATCAGTAAACTGCACCTTGCCCTCCAAAATCTTTACAAACTGTCCAATAAACTGTGGATCATTGACGAATGACAAAAGGAAAAACAACAAAGCATACCCATGATTCACCCAAGCTACTTTTGTGTTTTCAATTTCTCTCCAGGTCTTGTGTGGACAGTAATTTGATGACTAACCCCAAGAAGTAGTTGTTAAATGAATCACTTATAAACATGCTCATTAGTAAAGCTCTAGTTATAGAAATTCGAGCATTAACAAGGATTATCTGATGTAAGCCGCGTGTGTGTGTGTGTGTAGTTGAGTGTTAAAATCAGCAAAGTTCAATATCTGAAACAGTCGGTCTGACCTGACTGTAAGCTCACTGTAGTAAACCCATCTTTGTCCTGAGATGCTCTCTAATCTTTCATCCCAGGTTAATCACCAGAGAGTTCGTTTGGTTGGGCAGACTTTTTTCCTCCACATGTAAACCACAGAAATTAAATTTGGTCCCATTTTTCCCAGAATCGAGGCATGCCGCTGATTATATCTTCCTGGTGGTATTCCTGATGTATCCTAGCCCACCATCAGCTGTCAGAACATCTGCTGCTGAAGTGGAGATCAGTCACTTCACTTTTCAAAACAACAAAGAAACTTAATGAGGGAAAATGTTAGGTATGGCTTTAACTTTTCATGTCCAGGCCATCATGATACACGTGGGACTGTATATCATCATGTTAATTACTTTTACTGAATAGTCTTTTTCAAAAATACCACAGTTGATGGCTCACCATTAGATGACTGTTTATTAAATAGAGAAGATGATCTGATTTGACTTTGTAGCACATTTTTGCTTATTGATGAGAAGATCTTACACTTTTAAGCAACTAGTTCAAACCATTAGTTAGGAGGAAATACTTTTTTTTTTAGGACTGTAACACAGCAAGTGTGGAAAATCTCGTTAGATTTTATTTGGATTGCTGCATAGATTAAAGTTTACTGGTCTCTATGATAGCCAACTCTTAAAACAAGTTCTACCATCAGAGATTGGTTTAAAAAAAAAACAACCCCAAGCATCTTGTAAATTCTCAAAATGGGTTCAACATCAGGATGATCTTCCACAGTGAGGATGTCTGTTAGTTCTCCACTTGCATGCAAGTGAGTATTTAAATACTTTTGAAGTGGACGAAATGGTTTGGCGTGTGGAAAATCCAACAGCTGATTCATTTGCTGGTATCTGCCCCGTCCCCTCCAGAGACGTTAAAGTGAACAATCTTTGTCTTTATCAGATAAGAGCATTCAACAGAGAAGCCGTTTAGTCTGATGCATTATCAATAGAAAATCAGAATATTTGCTCTGTATTTGGAAGAGAGACCTTAGCTCCTGTTCTGCATGTCTTGCTTTTTATTTTTTATTTTTTTGAAGGCTGGCATTGTAATTGAAAACATGTTTGTACGCTTAAATGTGCACAAAGGCACATACTTTCTTTGAAATACCACATTCAAGGATCTTTTATTCAATTACAGATCCAGTTAATGTCTGAAATGTAAACAAAAACAGGGCACACTGTACCACAAATCATTTAAACTCTATGAAATTAAAAACGCTATTATGCTTTTTGGATTTTATGAGTCACACCTGTTGCATCAAATTCAAAATTGACAAGAAAGCTTAAAAAAAAAAGAAGTCTCAGTTTTTAATATTGTTGTTGGTTATATAAATTATGTTGGTTTTCTACATTTTTAACTTAATATTGTATTGAAACGTTTTGGAAATTATTGAATTATGTTTTCATTTACAGTTTAGAGTTGCAGTTGTTTTGGACTGCTTTCATCCGTCAACTACAACTCGGTGCGATATTATGTTGTATATAAAAAGCGCTGTTTATTTCTGAAGGTAGAGTTAACATGCTAGTTTACATTGGTCTTTTTGCATTTTTAAAAAAGGAGTTTTAAAGATTGTAAGACGGAAAAAAAGGGCAAACTCATCAGCTGTTTAGTAATAGCCACAAACCGTGGTATCTAAAAGTTTGGAAAAAGGAAAAAAAAACAACAAAACACACGTAAAAATAAATTGGACCAATTTTATTTGTGCTAATCTGTTTATTACCATGTAAAAACAGCAGTGACACAAAGGCTCAGCTTACTGAAACCATATTACATCTTCAGCATTTTACTTCTCCAGTCATTGCGAATGTTTTAAAGGACTTGTGCAGAAGTCGCCTCACTAATTCACTCTTTTCATGTAAACACACTGGATTGCACATACAGGAAGGGAGGTTTCAAATCAAACTATTATTCTTTTGGTTCAAAATTACCAGCCTTCTCCCACAAAGCTTCTCAAAGCGGTGTTAGTACCCACATCATGAAGTCAAATGTAGTGTTTGGGTTTTAGCTCAAACTCTGGACCTGATTATTTAACACAGCCTTTAATCCAGCTGTTTACCACTGCTGTTAACACAGACACCACGTAGATGCCCTGAAGCACTTACCTGTCCTATCTGTAAGATTAACGGACAAATCTGTTGGCACCTTGCTTCAATATTTTTTTCTACTTAAAATTAAAAGCCCTTATCTTTATTTATAGCTGCATGCCTGCAATCGATCATAAGAGTATAAAGATAAATATTTGTAGTTTATTTTACTATGAAATCCTAAAATTACTGGAGCATTTAGTTTTTAATCCTGAAAATGATCATAAGTTACTGCAGTATACCCGTGTTTGAAGGCAATTGTTTAACCTTCATTGGCCTATGTGACAGTATATCACTCTTTAAATGGAGCGGTGTTGCTTCCATCTGTGAGGTTGAGCTTGTAGCCCATATTCAAAACGTTCATTATTAAGTGACGGATCATTCAGCCAACCACAAAGTTTAGCCATCTGGTATTGACTAGTAATAGTTAATTGCCATTTTGCCCTGTTTTTTTAGAGGTTGGCTGAAGCTTGGGGCATTATGAGCTGGCTGTATTGATTTACTGTTACCCTACTAAACCACAGGATGGCAATTGTTTGTAACGTAAAAGGATCAACTGTCACTTTGGATTCACCATATCTTTTCAAATAAAGGCAGAGACCTTTATTTACTTTAATTGCTTTAGGTGCGAGGCTCATGAGAGGCAGACTTTAAGGTTAAATTCTCTCTGTTGTCAGTATGATTAGTGTTTTTCTACAATGCCTTATTTTGATGCTCCAGAATTAAGTCTGGCATAAAAAATATTAGGTGTATGCCTGTTTGCATGCAAGTTGACTGTCTATCCATCTACATCACCTCTATAAAACCTGCTTTGGAGTGTGATGAAAACTGTCAGCTTTTGAGGTGGATTGTGGAGAGAGACTCTGGCCAGGAAGTTGAATAAACATAGTCATGAAAACGTTAATGAGCACTTTGCTTGAAACTCCAGCTGATTAGATTAAACTCAATGATTATATGTTAACTTGAAATATACCAATTGATTTTGCGTGATTGGATTTGGCAGAATTAGTTTCAGCAAGTGAGACCTTTTAAAAGAAATTTGAAGTGGAAAATAAAATTGCATTTATGGGTGAGTGGTTTTGAAATAATGGAAAACTGTGTAGCATACCAGTTTATATTATCTGTATATACCGGTATATCAAATAGAATTACATAAATAAATTTACAGCATTAAGCTGTTGACATACATCTGACAATTCCTGTATTTAAATTAAAATTCAATACTAATTTAGGGTTGAAAAAAAAATCCTCATTCTTAGTAGGACTTTTATTATGAAAGACATGCGAGCAGACCACATGCAAGAGCAGAAAAGATTTATGCAAAGCAGTTGAAAATAAAAGATCACTGCTAAACAAGAAAATGTAATTTTTAAATATTGTGGGTTTCACTCTCAGCTGAGGTTTCTCAGATGATTTCATTGAAACTTAAAAAGAAAAAGTGATACATCCGCCAAACTGTTTATGAGGATGTGTGAGTCGTGGGTGTACAGGCCCTGGTGTGGGTAGAGCTTCTCACTGTATGGTTGAAAGAAAGCTGCCACAGATGCCACAAAAGGAGGAAGTTGTTCAAAGCATTCTGATGGATAGTTTTCACAGGTTCTCTTTCTTTCACCTTCGAGAAACCCTAAGATGCATGTAAATGAAAGAAAGCTATGCAACTGCTGTAGAAAAAAAAACAGAAAATTATTAAGAGTTGTATATTTTAATTGTGTGAACTACAATATAAAGAAGAAAAATCCTGAATATATACATACATGAAGTCTGTGCATGAAGTCTGTTGTAACTCACTTCTTCTCAAATTCAACAGGCCTTTGTGCATGCGTGTGTGTGTGCGTGTATAAACAAAGGTGGGAGTGTAGACACACTCAAATATACCTCAGATTCCACTTCCCTGTCAACACCGCAAGTCGAATGTAATCAATACAATCTAAAGCAGTAATCCAGTAAAGGTTCACCACTACAGAGAGCTCCCTTGTTGTTGCTGTGCAGACACAAATAAGTGTAAGGAACATGCTTCTGTGTGGCTGAGGGATAAATGCACAGACAAGAAGGCAGGTGTGAGATGTGTCAGTGTGTACGTGAGAATTGGTGCAACATTTGCTGTTTCTCTGAAAGAATCAGAAACACTAAAAATATTTCCATGAAGGATACAAGCTCAGAAATCAGCTAAAAAACGAACGCATCTTGAAGTTCAATAAAATTGAAATGCACCTTTTTAGCTACACCATGGTGAAAAGCATGCATGCGTTAAATGAGATTATAAATAAGGGTGACCTTTGGTCTCAACTTTTGTTGTGTATCTTTCATAAGTCACTAAAATGTGACTTATTCTTTTAGTAGATTAGGTAATAACTGACCTTAGCAGACATTGTCTGTCACATTTGTTTTAATGCAGTTGTGTTTCTCTTGCTGTATATCTGCTGTATATGGTGTTAGAGCTGCAAGTAATGATTATTCAGATAAGTCTTGTAATTATTAAATGGCTCTTATTTAGGTCTCAGTGTTTAAATTTTTCATTAGGTTGTGTAAATACCAGTCTAAATAAAAATAAAAGACAAGAAAGGTAGACACTTCAACAAAAAAATACATCTTTTAATGAACTTTGCTGTTGATATTAGCAATAAGGAGATGTCTCATTATGTTGACCCCCCTATGTTGTTTTTTTTTTAATCAACAATGTCAGCTAATCCTTGCATCCCTATATAATGGTATGTCTGTCCAAATCAATTTGCATTCACTAATGCATTCACTAATGCTTGTCTACAGAGTTATGACTAGATCTGCGTTCAGCTGGCTTGACCGCTGCACCACAGTCAGCAGCGCATCATCTTGTGATATCATCCCCACACATGCAGCAAATCGAGACTTGCCATCTGTGGTCACACAATGGCTGTCAGAGCTATTAGTTTCTGATCTCAAGAATCTCTTCTAATGTCACCGCTAGCCCTGAACACCTCTAACACACCTAATGATGCTTAACCTGTTGGTCACTGCATCTTTGCATTACAGCAATTCCACTATTTACCCCCATGTTTGAGGTATTTTCATTCACTGCAGTCAGGCAGTCAGTGTTGCAGCTGAGAAAATGACATAACTACACACAGTGCGAGCAGGAGCTGCACAAGAAATACCTACTGCAAACACAAAACTGAAGTTTCAACTTTGGTAACCTGTTGCAGCATGTGAAGGGATGCAAAAGCGGGGATACTAAAGCACACTTATGTTTTTATGTCAATACTGGTGAGTGCTGTCATTCATAAGATACAGAAAACAGCAACCAACTTGGCTTGAGTTGCACCTTTACCTTTTTTTTTTCTGTTTTAAATAGATGTAACACTTAATGTTCCCCACTTGTTAGTAGCTTTTGGATATATATATATATATATATATATATATATATATATATATTTGGATGCCATCTCCTCTCCATTTAAGCTAGTCTCAAACTTCTTTTCAGTCTCCACTGCTTTCCTCATTTTCTGCATCTGTGACTGCCCTCTCATCATTTTGCAGCCCTCTTGAAATTATTCCAAGAGAGATGTACCACTTTATCTACGAATCTGCTGAGGTGGTGGTCAAAAGCGAAGAAGAGCCTCATCATCGGTTTGAGGGCTCAGCTTTCTTGTGGCAAGAAGAAGCGAAAATCAAATGCTGTGCATCAGTTTTAGTTTTAATGACTGAATCACTGGCTTTCACACAAATAAACAAGATGTTAACACCAGAATATTGCATTTGAATTGTTACGTGGGAGGAGTTTTGAAAAAAATGATGTATTTGGTTAAAAAAAATGTTCACCTTTTTCAACCCAAGTTGTTCTACTGACCCATGTAAAGTTGTGATTGATTAAAAACTAAATGCTGCTTTATTTATGAAGTAAATATTCATGAAAACCTAAAGCAGAACATCATTTCAAATAAATCAGCATCCAAGGTTATCACAAGGCTTTCAAGGCTATTTTTTTATACAAAGATACTTTCTCACTTTATTTACTTTAACATTGTTAATCAGAGGATTGTAGTTGATCTGCTTCAGAAAACTTCCACAAGGACCTGTTTAAATGTTATGTTACTTCTGTGTGAAGTGGACACCAGGTCCAGCTGCAGTCTGAACCAAACCTTTTAGACTACAAACACATCCCCGATGTCTCCGCCTTCAGCAGAACGCTGTGGTATTCTCTCTGGGAGAGGTTTACTGAGATCACAGTCTGGCTAAGTAAATATCACACTCTGCTGTCATATCAACCACAAATTGCACATCCTCCCTCTTGTGTCGCTGAAACAAATGTTTGAGTACCTGAGGGTCGGTATGTTGTTTGCAGTATACATATTTATGTTGCAGTGTTTGATTTTTCTCCCATCTGGTCCAGACGGAGATTAAAACAACCGCTAAAGCTGTGTTCACCTTTCCTTTATTAATGCTCCGTCTTCCCCGTCATGTTTCTTGTGTTCAGTGGTGTATGAACATCGCTCCCGGTTGGAGAAGTCGCTTCAGAAAGAGAGGTTGGAGCACAAAAAGGCCAAAGAAGGTGAGAAAACAACATCTGTGCTCAGCTCTTGATGGGTTTTCATATCTTGTTGTCACTTAGCAAACATTAGACTGCAGGAAAAATTAATGCATTAAGTGTGTCATTTGTATTCATTAGTATCTACTGAGGAAGTTGTATGATGAGGAGTATTTGGTGTGCCTGCTTTGGTGAATTTCTCAGGGGCCTGAAGGACTTCACAGCTGTCACACAATTTATTTAATCAGGAAAAAAAAAGAGGAAAAATGTTGGTTCACATTCAGATACAGTATTTATGATTTCATCTTCTGTTCACATTAATTATATTACAAATGAAAACATTACTTCATGTCACATCTCTTGCATTTGTCTTGTATCTGCGGGATGTAAAAAGTACAAAACAAAGTACAAAATCTTTTATTTAGTACAAGTTAATTCTCAGTCAGTATGACATAATGAAATAGAATCAGATAAAATAAACTTAAACATTTGTGTGACAGGTTTTGGGCCTCTATTATCTGTAATAAGCCTCTTTTTCTTCAGTAAAATGCATTCTGATTTATACAGTATATTTTGCTGGTTAGTGGTTATTAATTCAACGTTTCATGGTGAGATTCCTGTGCTTTCAGACCACTTAACAAATATAAATTTCTTCATACATTTGAACAGTATTAGTCTGTAAATATGTGATGCTTTTCCTCAGGTTAAAGCATCATTTCGTTGTTTTCTAGATTATCTGGTTTACAAACTTGAGGCGCAGCAATCGCTGAACAAGGAGAAGGTATGGCTTTTTTTCTTCCTTTTGTTGTTTCCTTTTCTCTTTTGAGTCAGTAAAAATATTATCAAGATTTTTCTTATCTTATTTTATTTTTAAGGTCTGTGCTTAGTCTTTTGTAATGGCACCACTTTTTTTCCAGCTTGCAACACCCTAAAAGTTGATATTTTTAAGTTAATATTTTGAGGTATTTCTGTCTTGATTTTGTTGTTGTTGCTGGTGTTATTCTGTAAGTGTTTATTTAAAGGTCCCATTGAATGTAAAATAAGAGACAGTTTTATTATTATTATGCGGCGTACAATGAAACTGTATGTCTTGAGCCCACTGCCATCAACCTTTCACTCCAGATTGCTTTGCCAGCCTTGGGAAGGATTCACAACCGCAACTTGAAAGTACAAAACTAAAAACTATGAACTTAGAGTCAGCTAAATTAGTTGCCGCTGAACACAGCTGCATGTAAACAGCAACATTTTGAGTTTAACTTGGGGCTGACCTTGACATTAACCTGATTTCATACTCAATGCCTGATTCTTCCTCAGAAATAGACTCAAACATATAAAGCCGAATGATAAATGCCTCTATAGATGACTACCATTAGCTTCATTGAGTAGCAATAATTATGACAGTTTCTACCTTCAGGGAGCTTTGGTGTCCACCAGCCAATCAGCACGCAGCTCATTCAGACTGGCAACATCCATGAATGGGACCTTTTAATTCCACTTCTTGTCTCTGCTTCGTCTTGTTACAATAAATTTATAACTAGACTACAACGTCTGAGAGTTCAGAGAGTTTTGTAATCTTTGGTTTTATTTTCAAACAGCAAGATTCTAACAGCAGATTCAACTCCTTGCAAGTGCAACATCAGATGTTAAAGGTATGAATAACGACAGTCACCCTCAGTAGAGATACAATCATCCTCACCCCACTGGGTACTTTCCTCTTTCTGTTGACACAGGCATCCCTCTTTCTTCCTGCCACACAACACACAGGCAGTCCTTGATCTTGCCAAACATCCTTCCTCTTGGGTTTTATCATTTACAGTTGGTGCATGTTTAAAGTGGGGAGGCCACATAATGACAAAACTGTTTACTTCTGTCAGAATCAGCATGACGAGCTGAAAAGGCAGTACTACGAGCTGCAGGAGCAGCACCAGCTGCAAGGCGAGGACCACAACAGAGTCCTGGACCAACACAGGGAGAGCTACGATAAACTGCATCAAGCCAAAGAGGTGGAAATTTCCCATCTCAAAGGTAGCGATGGTCATATAATGGGTTATTTTCAAACTGACCTTGCCAGGAGAGTAAAGAGCAAAAACACAGATAGAGGGAAGCAAATTTAGTTTTAATGTCTCCTACTAAAAAAATAAAAACTTATGATTGTTGTGTTGAGAAGAAATTGAAAAGGAAGCAGCTGGTACGTTCTTTTGTGGTAAATGACAAGCGACAAATAAAAGCACTGGTTGTTTTATTATTAGTAGTACTTATATAATTATGTAACATGCTGTGAACGTTTTTATACAGCAGTTTCAAGAAATTTGGTTTATGGGACAATATACACTCACAGTCCAAAGCTGTGTTTCATCTTTAACAGCTGCAGAACTAGAACCAGATGCAGATGCAGTTCCATCAGTACTACGATGGATTCAAGTTTGTTGCAAGAAAAAAAATAAGGACAAAAGTTAGCTATTCTTTTTAGAAAATTTGCTATTATTATTTTGATAACTGAGAAATATTAATTAGTATTTAATTGAATAAATTAAGTGCCATTTCCAGTCCAAACCAGTGAAATATTAGCAACTATTTCCCTTTTCTTTAAAAAACAAAAACATCTTGACATATTGGCTCAAACTGGAAGAGTTAGCCAGAGTTGTGTAGTATAATGTCCTTTTTTTCACAAATTCATACAGATCTTATTTAAAGTATATTTGTTTAGAAGCTCTGGTAGAGAAGTATTATCTCTTTTCTTTCTTGAACTATATAATCCAGAATTTGTTGTTGATAGAAATGCAAAAATAAACACAAGAGTGAAGCAGAGTTTACTCAGTTAAAGCAAATGAACCAGGATTTAAAATGGTGGGTGGAGAGATAAAGATCATTCCACTCTGCCATGGATGTGCGTTAAAACAGAGGAACCCTGCAAACCTGACGGGCATTTACTAGGCAGCTCAAACCAGAGCTAGGATAATGTTTTATTCAGATTTATTTCACTTGGTAGTGACTTCACACACTCAAATATATAGCATTTTTTTTCAGAAAAAGTCATTTTCCCACCTTTTTTTTTTTTTTTTTACACAGGAAAACAGCTTTTTATGTATGTGGTTTCTTTTTTTCTTTGCAGAGAGTGTAAATAACCTAAGAGAGGAGAATAAACAACTGAGGAAAGCTCACCATGACATTCACACACAGCTGCAGGACACACAGGTGAGAGCGGACCACAACAACAGGTTTATTCCATCTTTATTCATGCCCATCTGATGAAACTCACTTGTCTGAAATTCTGCTTTGAGTTAAAGATTTTATGAGGTGGGTTTAAATCTCACACGGTGGCCACTGACTCACTTGTGCTTGTTGTGCTCAGGTCCAGCATCAGAATCTGAAGGCAGCTCATGATCAGCTCACACTGACTCTGGAGGACCACAAGAGTGCGCTAGCAGCAGCTCAGGTGGGGAGGCAACACACACCTGCCATGTTTTTGCCCACTGCAGTCGTGTCAAGCAGACAATTTAAGGCATGCTTTTGTTTAAAATATGCATGGCACTTTTCTGATTCTTCCTCAAAATTTCAGCATCTTGCAAAGGTTTTATTTTCTGTTTTGGTTTGCTTGTTTGTGAAATGGACGTACCTCTCAACTTTAACAGACCAAAGTCTCTGCTGCACAAGAAAACTATTGCTCCTCTAATTTAAATAACATGACAATAAGTGTTTGCAACAAAGAATAATTTAAAAAAATATGCCAAATTTTGGTTGATAGTCAAATTGAAGTCTGAGGATATGTACATCCAGTCAAGCACATGTCCTGGATGAGCCAATCACGTGCAGACAGCTCTGCAAGTGTCAGTTTACACCCAGTGTTACACTTGGTCACCACAAGCTTCAGGAGTTTCTGCTTGTCATCACATGTTCCTTTTTTTTTTGCTTTATGTACAAATAAGAACATGCCACAAAGTACACAAAGGGGGAAACAGGATATCAGTAGTTAAGTTTGCTCATGTTTCTGCCAAATTCAGAATAACAGCTGACTATTGTATGAATTTGGTTATTTATCTGTCTCAGTTTTGCCGCATGATTAATTGACAAACATTTTAATATGTTGTATTACTTAACAAACATGATATGAGCAAAGTAAAAGGAACATAAAATAATAGATTTTAAGGTAAAATACCAAAATCAGTGAGTGTGACTGTCCTGACAAAACAAACAAACAAAAAAAAAACACTCACCGAAAAGAGCCTGAAAAGCAAGTTTTACTACCTGTAATACATTCCTGACCTGAGTGTTTTGTATGTACAGTAATATCTTCCTCCCTGGTTTCAGTGATCCGTATAATTTTCTGCAGTGTTACATAAAAACCCAAGTTATGAGGGGAAGCAATGTGGCTGTTAATTATTAAAAGTGGACCTGCAGCTTTGGTGCCACACTCACAGCTGCTTTATTCACTGGAGATCATGAAAGTTTTCTGTTAATGACACATCTGCTGCACTTCGATTTGTTTTTCTTGGAAAAAGAGGAGCAAGAAAACATCCTTCACTTTTAAATTGTCCAACAGCAAAAGTAAGCGAGCTGTAGTTCATTCTGCAAACTCAATTTATAAATATAACATTTAAAGTGTCTCATAGTTTTTCAGCTGAAATACTGTGAACATACACTAAAGGTTCACTTACTGTAAACTTTTTTTTTGAATGGTATGAATCATTTAGAAGTACAAAGTTCCACCCAGGATTTTAGTCTTCTTCTTCTTGTGTACCTTTTTAGGTACAGGTGGATCAATACAAGCAGCTCAGGGAGTCCTTGAACCAGGGATCCAACGTGGTACAGCCTGAGCGAAAGTCCAGTCCTCAAGTTCCGCAAGCAGAAACCAAGTCTCTGGACCACGAGACCCATCAGGTTGCCACATTGGAACAGAAACGTGAAGAGGAGCACGTCCAGGAAGAGCACCAGTCTCACTGGAATACAGAGTCACGGGTATCCTTAAAACTTTTATGGGATCTTGTTAACCTGGAGGAGGTAAAATTATACTGTAAGCATCAAAAAGCAAGGAGTAAACAAGGTGTTTGTTGTGTTTTCTTTCTCTCAGTTGGACCATCAGGAGAAGCCGGACATACGGTTTGAGGTTGTGTCTCATCCTACAGTGTCACAGCACAACTTTTCTGAGGGAGAAGAAGATGGGGAAGGAGAGGCGGAGAGGAGGAGAGAGCTGGCGGAGGAGGAGATGGCCCAAGCAGGACAGCCTCAGAAGCTGGAGGAGGACCTGGACCAGCAGCAGCAGCAGCAGCAGGAGGAGCAACAGGAGGAGGAGCCAGAGCATGAGCAGCCCGATGAGAATGCTTTAGACCAACAGAGACACCAACCGCAGCTGGTCAGAACCAGTTTAACCTACTCAGTCTTACCTAAACAAGTTTAGAGAAACCAGCATTTAAGAGCTTTGCACACATATGATGTTAGTTATTACAATTACACTCCAGTTTTTCTTTTTTCCCCTTCGTAATCTTTTCCATCTCTTTGTAACCTCTTAGAACGGCCACATGGCGCTGGATCATGGCGTCCAGCTGCAGCACCGTGAACAAGCCCGGGTGCAGCACGTGAAGTCGGCCTTTGAGCAGCAGCAGGAGCAGCAGCGCCTAGAGGCTCAGAGGGCAGAGGAGCGCAGGCAGATCCAGATGCGGCAGCAGGCCCTCCAGGCCCAGAGAGAGAGGGTGCTGAAGGAGAGGGAGCAGCGGCTGAGGGAGGAGCAGCAAAGAGAGGAGCAGCACCACAGGGAGGCTGACAGACGGGAGCAGCAGCTGAGGGAGGAGCGCGAAAGGTTATATTTGAAATAACTTTTCAATTAAAATGCGGCCCACGGGTTCCTAGCATGTTGTTAAAGTTCTATATTGACAAAAGATAAACTGATGTGGTGTATTTTCATCTAAATTAAACTGGCACCTCATTTAACTTTCGAAGCATAGGAAACGACTTTCCTTTATTTGATGTCGTGATTCTGCAGAAGTTTTTATGGCTTCTTACAGAAAACACAGAACAATTTATTTATATAGTGACGGTTCAAATGACAACTATGGAACAACCACTGCGGTAAAGCAGCCGACGTTTAAACATGGCTTAGTTTGTTTGCTCATTTCTCAGCATGACTAAATGTGTTTTGATATGGCTTATAGTCTAAGCTCCTCTAACTCCTGTTAATTGACTTTATTAGGAAGAGAGCAGAGTATGAGAACATAGACAACGACATTGTTCAAGGAGAAGAGGAACATCACATCAACAATGAAGAAGGTAAAAAACAAAGAGCGTTTGATTCTGTTTAACTGTTCAATACTCACAGACCAGCTCCTGTGAAAATGTTCTTAATTAAAAATCTGTATAATGTGAGTGAATCAAGAATTTTCCAATTTGCACATTGTTACCTTCTACACCATACAAAATAATAAAAAAATATTTTAATGAACATGAGTTTGTGTTTAGAGGTTTAATTAGAATCCAGTTAGTTTTAACTGATGTGTCACATCAGTTAAAATCAGTTACACATTTTGTCAAATGTTTTCTGAATGAATGTCTCCAGATATTAGAAGAGCATGCACTAGGAGGTGGTTGCTGAAATGGAATTTGTGTAGATATTTTGTCTGTGTTTGTTGACAGAGAGAGATGTTCACATGATACACAATGAAGAGGAGGAGAAACAAGAAATGGATCACAGAGCGCCTCCACATCAGGTAATTCCACCTCTCATCTTCACATCTTCAGGATCCCTGAGCCGTGTTGAAATGTCTGCAGTTCGTTTTTAGTGTTTTTCTAGGTCCAGATAAAGAAGGAAAGAAAATGGAGTATGCAAAAACATTTTTGTTCCCAGACTTCTCCTATTCTATTTTTTAAGGATCAATATGATATTATATATACATGTTTTTTTAACTCCACAGTTTGAGTTATTGACAGAGAGAGCATAAACGCATGCACACTCACTGCCACCTGTGGTACCAGAACAGGGCTGGTACCACGTTATGGAACTTTTGAATTGAAAAGAATGTGTAGGAACCCTGTTAAACTGTGTCTTCAGCATCTGTCACTGTTCATTCGTTTCCTGGGTTACATTAGTCCATCTTGTGCCATAAACATAATCAGCAAATCCACAAAAACATATTTAGTTTTCAATACTTATCACTGTGATTTCAACGTTCTTTGATCAGGGCTTTGCATTAAATCAAATGCTCATTGTAATTTCAATTTTGACTCCCAACATCAAAAAAATTATCTAATGGAAAAAAAAAAAAAAAAAAAGATGAAAAGGCCTGTCTTGTGTCCTGAATAAAATGCGCAGTTCAGACTCCATTTGGGTGAGTGATTTCTAAGAAAGAGGTGACACTGGTGTTTCTGGCCAAAAGCATTTCATGGATTATTCGAGCAGCTCCATTTCATCTGTTCATGAAATCATTTAAACTTACAGTGGGAATGTCAGCCGTTTTTATATTTAGATCTATAAATACAACATGCTTCAACAGTCAGTGAATTATTGTTTTAAATAATGGCAGTTTTACTGTTGACCTAAATGTTGGTGATTTCTTCTTTTTTTCCATACTTGAGCAGCCCTAATTTGAATTATTCTTATATTTTTCCATGATCACATCCTCTGCAGGGCGGTGTTGAAGGTGACGTGGACCCTGAGGACGATCCCAACAACCAGGGAGAGGATGAGTTTGAGGAGGCCGAGGACGAGCAGAGTCGGCACAGGGCCGCTGAAGAGGAAGAAGAGGGGATGGAAGAGGAAGAGCCAGCAGCGCCAGGCCAGCACATAAACACTCGCCAAGGCCCCAAACAACCTGTGAGAGATGAACTGGTGGTAAGAGAACAGAGGCAAATAAAGGAAAAGGAGACCATATGCAGACGCTACAGAGTTTACAGCTGCAGGAAAACAGAGTGCTGAATCAGGGGAAATGGCTGCAGATTGGGACAGGAAACGTGTTAGAAAGCAGGAACATTAACATTCATAAGATGAAGGCATGCAAACCCACTCACAGCACTGCATGGGGACACTGACAGGGCGAGTGTGAGAACTGGATGGGGAAAAAATATCAGGCTCTGGAAACAAGAGTAAGGGTGTGTGTATAATTTGTGTATGATTCATGTGCCTCAGATGGGTGGAAACCCAGATCAACAGGAGGACACGCTGGACGACCAATACCAGGAGGAAGTAGAAGATGAGGTAGCACATGCTCAGACACACGCTCTACAACTGAAAAAAGTGAAGCCTGTTACGTTAAAAAAAAAAAAAAAGTGGAAAATCTGAAGGAGTTTGAAACCTTTTTTACAATGCATTTATTTCTGAAACGGACCCAGACCAACAGAAGAACATAACTAGTATGATTGTAAACATTTCATCAAAGTATAGATTTTACTTTAGTTAAATAAATGTTTCTGTTAATTGTTTTTCTCGAGGCCCAGGAGGACATTGCTGGGGGTGCAAAGAGGGAGGAGGAGGAGGGAGGTGAGGAGGAAGGGGAAGAACCATATAATGAGGAGAACTTGGAACAGGTGGGTCCTGGCCTCCAGGCTTGAAAAGCCATGGATGCTGATCTCCATTCTTCAGACCTGCACTGACATATAGAGAAAAAATGAAAAACCACCCACATGGAGACAACGGTAAAGATAGTTTATCTGTTCTGATTATATTATTATTTAAATAAAACACAACAAAGGCTTTGCAGTTGTAGAAGTGTGCAGTCCCATCACTGATCAGGTGTCTCAGATTCAGCATCTAGTGGTAGTGAGGGGAAGTACAACCATGTTTACCTTTCAAGGCTTGATCGTATTGTGAAGCTGAGAACCATCAAAAACATAACTTCTGCTCCAGAATTGGAGCTTTCTTTTTTATTCCCTGGGTTCACTCATAGAACATATGCCACCTTATCACCAACAGCCTGTCAGGAAAACTTTGAAAAATGATGCTTCCTGACATAAATTCACTGAACTGACATGCCATTAGTTCAGGCAATCACTTCTGTGTGTGTGTGTGTGTGTGTGTGTTGTCACTCCAACGTGAACTCAGTTTCTGCAAGAGGACGTAACTGAGTTCACTCAGAGTGTCAGACGGCTTGGTTTATTTATTTGTGCTTAAAAAGGAATTCTGTGTGAATTGGGATTATACTCATGCGAAATCTGTCATTGATTATTACGTTTGCTTAGAAAATATTATTCAAATAATGACAACAGAAAATAATTGAGGAACACCGTTCTAGAGCAACTAATCCTCACTTTTCTCTTCTGATTTTGCAGGGCAAGAGTTAGTTATTTCTACTCTCCAGTTTATGCCAGATAAACTGTAAAGTCACTTTTATGCTGTTTCTAATTTGTACATTTGAGCATCAACTTTGAGCATCATACATGCCCTGCCACACATAAGGAATATAATATTTAATTTATCAAGTTAAAGATCCAGTAAAGTGTTGGCATCCACTGATGTGCCATTAAGTCCTGCCCTGTACATCTTTTTGTTCCAGGATGAAGTCAAAAACCAGGAAGGCCCTAGACAGGGAGGGAACCAGCAAAAAGGAGGACAGGATAATGAGCAAGAAAACTATGAAGAAGAAGAAGAGGAGGAGGTAGAAGAGGATACAGCTGGTCGGGACAAGGCAACAAATCGGAGAGCAGAAATGTAGGATGAGTGCAAACATCTGCTGCACTGCCTGTTTGGCTGTGAGTAGAGCCAATCACATCCATCTTCTGTTAGTTCCCAAAGGAATAAACCCAGACATCCTTCACAAGTCTACTTGGGAAAAGTCTGGAAGATAACGATGTAAGGGCTGAACACTGTGGAAAAGGACACAATTTATAGAGTGTAAACTGCATATATACTGTATATTTTTACTTTTCTATTTCCTCTTTTGTCTATTCGCACACTTTCCTGACTGCCTATCTGGTTCAGAGAATGTATATTTGTTAAGAAGTTGTCTTTGAGGTGTGTAGAGAAAATAGAGGTAAGTTATGTTATTCTAATATTGTCTTCGTGTCCAGGCCTTGTTGTCCATTTTATACAGTTGTGTTTTTTTTTTTTTTTTTCTTTTTGTAGAACTCAAATGTGCATTTACATCTTGCATTCCAATCAGTCATGTCATTTTCTGTTATTTATTGCTGATGACAACTCTCTGACAATCATAGAAGGTGCAGCATTTATAGTTTTGATAGAAGTAGTTGGATTGAATGCCTTTAACCAACTTCTTCAGGGTCATACAGGAGAATATTCACTGGATATTTCTACTTACGCTAATCAAAGACTTTTCTGGTGACGCTGTTTATACTCTGAGCGTCACACCGACATGTGCCTTTTCATTCCTGGAGGTCTCTTCTTGACCATAGTCTATTTTTTTTTTTTTTTTTTAATTGAAGCATTTCCGTAGGACAGAAGAGATTTGAGCATGCCATGTGAGTGACTTATTTTAAGTCACTTGCTGGTGTTAAATTCCCACACCTAATGCAGTTTGTTGCAGCATCTTCAGCCTGCTGTACAATGTAAAGTGAAATATTCGTAAAATTTGTACACCAGTTATATTTGATACAAAATGCTGGTTTGTAATGAACCGTGTTTATCATCTGGATGGTGTGTTGAATAAAGAAGTTCAAGGATTTTAGATAATCCCAGATGTGTGGTCTATTTCTGTATTTTGAATGGAGGTATTTCAAGTTGACAAGAACAGATCTTCAGTGAAGTCTCAGTGGGTGGGTGGGTGGTCCAGGAGGGGCAATCCTGACACCTAGCAGCTCACGACCTGTATGGTAATAGCAAATGTGTTGTGATAAATCTAACTCTATGCTAGTTTTTATATTTTCTTTCTAGTGCCATGTGAAACTCCTCTCAATCTTACTGTGATATTTGATCAGAAAAGTTAAGAGTAATTAAAATGACTCACCAAGGATGTTGTTTTAGCAGGACTTGTGCAGAGATCTTGCTTCCTGTCCTCGCTTTAATCCTCTAACAAAGGACACGTTACTGCAGTAAAAGTGTAATTCACTTCTTTTCAGTTGTGTAGTGCCATTTTACAACAAAGCCAGTCTCAGTTCACTTTCCACACAAAGCACTTAGTCTAAAATGTTGAGTATGCTCTATTTAATACACTCAAGTTAAGGCCAAATTAAATTCCAGTTCATTTTAATTCAAGTATAATCAATCTCGTGCAGTCCAATTGAGTCCAAAATTTATAAAAGGCCAATTCATTAAAAAAAAAACAAAAAAACAAACAAACAGAAGACTACTTGGGGAGGGTGCCAACCATCTGCCTCAAGTTGAGAGGACAGATGTCATGCATGGTTTGACTTCACATTTGGATTCATTACTTTTAAGCAAACACTTAAAAACAATAAGTAGAAAATGTTCTATTTTTTACTTAATTCAACAATTTTAACTGCTTTTTAAAGATTTTTAAAAATGTAAAATGCATTTTTAAGATTGCTCTCTGGTATTTCTGACACTAGACATTTGACAAATTTCATAGCCATCACTTTTCATATGTGTGCGAGCTTTTGAAGTGATTCTCTCCACTCTAAGCTGCTCACATAACTTGACATTAATAAGTGCTCAAATGAGGCAATATTTCACGAAACACTGAAAGATTCAAATCTGAAAACTGAAACCAAACCTTTTTTTTTTTTTTACAAGACTGCTTTCTGCCTTCTCTAGAAAGGGTCTCTTAACCCCTCAGATTACAAAATGACAATTTTGTTTTGTACTTCAGTTCCAGTTTTAGTGAAGTAAGAGTCTTTTTCAAGGCTGAGAAGTTTGAATCTTAATCGTGGTTCATTTTCAATTCTCTGACTTAACTCAGTCTTATTGAACAACCAAACTAAATGTTTATAAGTACTTTGGATTTTTGACCTTTTCTGGGAAGTATGTTGGTTTATTACGCAACTAAAATATAATCTTTTAGAGTAAGTGTAATACTTCATCGCCAAAAAATGAGTTTTAGCCTAAAGCATTTCAAATACATTTAGAAATAAACAGATATTGAATCCAAGGAGTCTGTCATAGTTTGGTCACCTTTTAGACATTTAATGCTCAGACATACATGTCCTGTAAATCCACTCATATCACTCTGAAATGGTGCTGTACCTCCACAGAAGAGAGGATAGTTATTCTGCAGCATATCAGTGTGATTTCAGGTGTTGGATCATATCCTGGCTAAACATGCCAGATTAAAAAGTTTAATGAATACACTGTTCACTTACAGGAGGCCCATAACTTAAAAATCTTAAATATTTAGTTTACTGTGGTGTATCTTTTGTCAGAAATGCTCCTAAGTCTAAATCTTACCAAACTTGTTCTTAATCTGCTTTTTTCTGGGTGAAAACAGAGAGCTGAGAACATGCTCACATGGGAAATAAAAAGACAAATCTGAGCTGAAATAATGAAATTAAAATGAACTAGAGGGGGCTGATGAACAACATTTATCTGGCAGCAGACATTCTCAATCAGATCATCTAACCAGCCCTCTGCCTCCGTTTCTGCTTTACCTCTCAGTTCCCGTCATCATCCTTGTGCATCGTTCTCATTTCTTCCCTTTCTGCCTCTCGCTATGCCCTCCATCCCATCTCTGTCCTCTTCTTCCTGCCATCAACCCTCTGATGCTGCAAGATTACTGATTTCCCTCTCTCGGGGGGCGATGGTGGGGTGCTGGAGGAGTGCAACAGTAACAAGTGCCTCGATAATGTGTTATTAGCAGGCCACACACATGACTGTTTTCAAAGAGGAGAGTAATAGCCAGGATGATGACTCCTCCGTGTTCCTCACATTCTTACAGTCCTCTCAGTCGTTTCATGCTTGAATTACCAGGGATGGGTAAATTTAACGCAATAACTGCCTGGAGCTGAGATCTATCTTGAGACGAATTGCCACAAAACAGCCAACTGATTATCAAGCTTTCTATTGAACGTCACAGCATGGGTTACTTGAGCGCCGAAATTATGTGGAATTATGCTTCTTGCTTTTTTTTTTTTTTTAAAACTACACCTTTTTTTTTTTTTTTTAGGACAAACCATTTCAAACCCCTCATCAATTTTCTGCAGTAAAGGAAGTACCCCTTCCCTTAAAATGGGCAGTAAATATAAAAGCGTAGAAACATCACCCACAGAGACCAGACACTCTGCTCGACCTGCTGCATAATGATCCAGCGAGCTCATTATCCCGTCGCTGCGCAGCATCTCTCATTCATCAGCTGGAGACTTAGTTTGTCACACGTGACACACAACCGCATAAACAATGTTCCACACCTAAACAGATCCCAGTGAGGCTTGTAACTGGTGGATCGTACCAGGCTGTGGAGTATATGCTTGTCAGAGCGCTACTGCTGCATCTCTCACAAGCATACGCTGTGACATAAGAGGACACAAGTGCTGTTTGTGTGTTTGTGATGCAGTCCACACTGGATTGTTTCTGCTCATGTACCACGATATCAAGTAGCAAAGTGTGTTTATGTAGCAGGTGCATGCTGAAAGTGAAACCATTATTAAAGAAGAGTACACTGCTGAGACATATGAATAAATCAACAAGGAGAGGGGGAGGTCATAGAGCCCACAGATATATGAAGAGAGCTCCTTTTCAGTATATCAGGATGTAACCTTTACAGTTCTGCTTTTTGTGTAGCAGTATGTCTGCAAACAGACTTTTAGCATGTATTAAATCTTTACAGTATAAGTGCTTCAAATATCTACCAAGGATTACTTCTTGTCTTTAAGTGTGTGAGTGTGTATGTGTGGCTCACTGTATGAAGCTCATGGGCCATTACCCAGTCAACATGAGGACACAAGAGGCTATTATCCAAAGGAGTAAGGACGTTAAATATTTAAAGCCTTGAAAGCGGACGTCCCATTTCTCTCCTCATATATATTACGCCTGCCGTTGTTTATTGTGAAAGACCCAGCTGTCAATTTAAATCCTTCAAAATCTATCTGTAGTAGCAAAAACATTTTCGCTGACTGGGACTGAGCTTCTGCTCATCATGACGGCTGGATCAAACGGATGTCTTTCTGTACATTTGGTGCAGTGTGCAGCTGCGAGGAGTGTGAATGTGTTGGCTCAGCAAAGTCCCATGAGATGCCGAGCTTTACTCTACATCAGAGCACAAGTTCCTCGTAATCATTCGATATGTATCTAAACCTCTGCACTGCAGCACAGCCAGTTAAAAGTCAAATACGAAAGACTTTAAAAAAAATAGTTTATACTTTTTTTCCATTTATTATCAAAATGCCTTTAATGTATACAAAAAAACTCTCACTTTAAAAGGTGAGCAGTGTTACTGGTAAATGAAATAGAAGTGCAAATACTTAATGTGTTATTAGTATACTTGTATTTATAAAATGTTATTACTTTTTTAATCTGTGTGGCCTTGAAGAGTTTTTCAGCAACAGCTGAAGCATTTTGCCAAAATACTATAACTGAATACTAAAGAAAATCTCTGAAACCTCCAGGTGGGGAGCACTTTGCTGAAGTGAATCACCAAAAGTCAGCGTATACACGAGTCCAACCGTGGACGAGTGTCACAGAATGATGCACATCCTGGTGGTTTCTGGGGCCTTTAATCTGAGGGGCGGCGAGTCTTCTGGCAGCTTTGGGATTTCGTCCAAGACTTCAAGATTTGGCAAACAGGAGAAAACACTGCGCACAGAGAGCAGAACGGAGAAAGGAAAAGAAGATTATGTCAAAGGGTCTCTTCTCCTTCACACATCTATGCATCCCATTACGGGCTAAGTCTTGTCACCGTGCACGGTAGTCCTGAGTGAAGGTCACTGGGTTGTGAGTCAGGTTGAGAGAGCGCAGTGGGCTGCTCCCCAGGACACCCAGTCCCCCCAGGGAGGCGATGGCATTCTGAGACAGGCAAAGGTGCTCCACCGCTGGGAGCTTTGGCAGCTGACGCAGAGACACCAGGTGGTTACGATGCAGGTTTAGCACTCTGCACCTGCACAAACACAATCAGTACAAAAAACCCCCACAACTTACAGAAGCAAGGGAATAAATAAATAATATACAATTGCTAATTATGATTCAGCTTTCTCAACAGTTAGGCATACACAGCGATGGGCAACATAACAGGAAGACCTTGTCGGTTTAGTCTTAACAGAAACACCAGTAGCTGTCCGCTTTTAGAAAAGTAAAAACCAGCAGAAAATATGCAGCATCATCCAATAGGATTAGCTTTGACGTCTGCTTTTAGCAGTTATATAGAGGAATTACCGGTAGATAGTTGCTTCACAGCATGGTGGTTATCTCTAATTATAGCAACATCACTTAAAACACAGTGATGCGAATATGAAGTCAAAGTAGCCAAAAAAAAGGGAAAAGAAATGGATCCACAAGAATAATATAATGTTGCTTGACAAGCCATGCTTATATTCATGAACTCCAGACTGTCAACCAGATTTGTACATTTCTGTTTGAGAGCTTTTAAAAATCCATTAACAGAAATTTACAGAAAACTTGTTGCCGTTTCTGCGCTTGACAGCACTGATCTTGATTTATAAAAGAGACTATCTACTCAAAAGCTCTCAAAACAAGTCAACAATAAAAACGTTCCTTGAAGTTTTTATAGCTGAACAGATATACTGTAATTCAGCCAGTCAACAGATGTGTGGATCAGATGTGTAACATGGCTCCAAGCAACAATGCTGGGAAAGCTGTAACTGGTGTCCAGTCCTCTGGTCACTGTCCTACACCACACTGGAAGTCTGTCCTACCCTTAGTGTTGCCCAGCCTTGCACAGAAACAAGTTTGTTGAACTAACCACGCTTATATATGAGTTTAAATGTTGTAAAAAGAAGAATATGGATTCCATTTGAGTAAGAAGGCAGCGATCTGACTTAAACTATGTGATATTTGAAATAAAGTATGCCACAAAGCTTTGATTAGGTTCTCAGAAAATAAAAATTGCATAATATGTCTGATTTAAATCTCATTTTATATACTATACAAAATAAAATAATATCTTATTTATGTTAGGTTGATTGAGATCTCTAAATTGTCTGTAGGTGTGAGTGTGCATGGTTGTCTATATATGTGGCCCCGCGATGGACAGGGTGCACCCCTGTCCATTACTGTAATGAGACAGTTTCTACCGGCAGACAGTTTCTACCAAGTATTATTTCAGTTTGGGGACAATGAAATGAAATGAAACTGAATTGATGTATTTCGTATTAAGTACTGTTGGCTGTCTCTCTTTGCGAGTGTAATTTATACCTTGGCAGCCGTACAGAACTCAGGTTGGTGAGAGAGTTGTCAATCAGTTGTAGCTTCTCCACACGGATAAGCCGCCGGAGGATCCGGAAAAAGTTCTGCCTCTGGTAGGGATCACCCAAGTCCTGGTAGGATAAATTTAACTCCTGAGAAGAGACAGGTGGCAGAAACATCCCCAGGTTTCATGGCTTTGTCTTCCTCCTCTTATTCTCTGTTCTTCTGCTGTGTTGTACATTTTTAGCAGCTTGCTTACAAATAAATCTTGTTGACTTACAAGACAGTTTTCCCAGTTCTCTTGCAGTCTCTCTTCCCATCTCTGTCCTTCTTCCTCTCTCCTCCTCCTCCCTCTCTCCAAACAGATGTCACGTCTCTCTCTTAGATACAACTCCTCTTCCGAGGGCCCTTTGTGTTTTTATAATCAAAAAAAAAAAAAAAAAGAAAGAAAGAAAAGAAAAGAAAAAAGTTAATTCTGTCACAATGTTCATAGCACTTTTACTCAAAGAGAAAAAAAATAATGGAACAACTTCGATTATCTGTTTTTAAGTTCAGAAGTTCCCTTTGAAATCCAGTTTTAGTAGTGAAAGTAACTGTGCCCTTACACAACAAAAACTTGCTGTATCTGCTGGTAAAATCGTGAATGAATGAGTAAAAATACTAAACAGTAAACTGCATTTCCTATTGCTTTCATTACCGGCCACTCAAAAGGAGTGCTTTGTCAGCAGATGCAAACATTTTTGAATTTCAAAAAGAAAAGGTGACAGTCATTTTCTCACATCAGTCACGCACCTTCTCTAACACGGGGGCAGGTCAGCTGATCACCTGTAACATCACACTGCTCCAACCGATGCCACGGCACAAACCGGAAGCGATTTGAAGGGAGCTATTAAGATGAAGAAATGCACAGGGAGAATCACGTGATCACTCAGTAGAACTAAAGCTGATAAGTTTGATTAAAAATTCACCATTAGACAGTTTAGTATCAGAAATGACAAAAACCATCGTTAGAAATATAGAGTTTTGTTCGCTGTTCAGTTGTTCACATTATCTCTCACCTATATCATACACTCTTTTTCCTCTCTGCCTGTTCAATAAGCTTGCTTTGAATGAAGAAAATGCCAATAATAAGTCATATCAAAATTCACTCACTAATAGTTACTGGTCAGTTATCGCAAGTGAAGATCAGCACAATGGATAAAAAGGTTGAGAAGAACACCCTTCATGTGTCACAGCCTCTACCATAGTCTCCCTTCACTATTGTAGAGTATGATAAAGTCAATAGGTCATCTTCACCTTGAGCCATTATGTTAACAGGGTGACACAGCTTTAGTTTTTCATCAGTGGATGACAAGAGCCATTAATGTTTCATTATACAGTAATGACACATTGTCTCCAACCTACATTATGCTTTCTCTCTCCTTTCATTCTGTCCATATATCAGTACTTGTATCTCTCCACCAGCCAGTTTTTAAAGGGATCACATCACAATGAACTTGATCAAATGGCAGCTCCACCTGCCTAATTTACTGGATGATGTTTCTAAGTGAATGTACTTGGTTCCTCCGAATACAAAAGACATTAAAGAAAAAAAAAATCCTGCTTAACTTGGCAAAGAGAAACAAGCTCTCAGTTGCACAGTGGTACCTTCTACTGTCCCATCATGACTACATGGGGCCACAAATGCCACTAAAACATAATCAAGTTCTCAACTGGAATTGACCCCATTTATTAAACTGCTGGAGTTGCTGTGAAACTTAGACTGATATACTGATATACATATGAATATACATTCAAGACAAAGCATCTCAAAGTGTCCTTGGACAGAACCCCCACTACCTCCATGTGCCAGTGGACTATCACTAGTCAATATGCAGTCAATATGCAAAAGTCAATATGCAAGTGCAGAGCATTTGTTATTATCATAACTGACAACTTCGCCTTTGTTTTGGTCATATCACATATGATTTTTTTTAACTTGCTTTAGATTTTTTGGTTGCTTCAATGTTTTTGCTTTGCCCCTTTTTTGTTTCATTTGCATGTTTTTGTCTTTTTGCATTTTAGCATCTTATTTCTGTTCTAATGCTGATTAACTCTGCACCACTGTTCTTTTAACATCAAATAAAGGAAAGTGTGTGTTTTGTTTAAGCAAATCAACCTCAGAATACAGAATCCTGTATATTACATTAGTAGAATAACATATATGGTATAAATTACATGTTACCATATTCTGTGATTTCTGTTTGCTCTTTTTGGTACTCTACCTGGATGTAGAATTTAATTCACCCTTTAACTGACCTTTGCAACCCACTTAAACTCATCCTGTTCACCCTAGCTTTACCTGTGTAACTTCACACCCCCTTCTGTTAATCTAGACCAAAGGAATGACCCCGCTTCGGTTGACCACTGCTCATCACTGACTGGATAATCACAAAACAGTCGAGGTCACCAGTTCATGTAATGTGAAACAGCTAAAACGCAATTAAAACTAATGCAAATGAGGTGGTGGTTTAACATGCTAAATAACTGACATGATGGTGTTGATAAATGAGTATATTAGAGTCCATATTACATTTCTACTTTTTATTTATAATGAAATAATTATGCTAATAAAGAACACACCAATGAAAGGCTTCCATAACTTCAGTTCAGTTTCTACTGAAACAGAAGCATCTATCATGCACCCAAACAATGAAGCTTAATCTTTAATAGCAAGAGTTTTCTAGTTTTGCAATAATATTCTTTATACATAATCTTTCGCAGCAGAATTTCAAGTAATGAACTTTGCAGTCATGCATATGTATTCTGCATGAATTATGTTTTTCATCCCACGTGGGGGAACTCTTCGTGGAGGATGGATTGGATAAAGGGCGAGAAACCATTTTTCATCTCTACCAATTTAAATAGTTTGGAAGATGAAAATCATTCTGCAGAGCAAACTAGGTGTGAGGACAGTGAACTGAGAGTACAACAGTGGAGAACAGAGTGAGGATACTGGGTTCATATCAATCCATGTAAAAATTTCTGTCAATTATTAAACCAGAAAAATTGAACTAGATGGGAAAATATGGTTATGATTTCATCAAAATCATGGAGTAATTTATGTCATAATGATGTCACATGTACACTAAACCTGAAATTCAGGGATGTATATATAACCTCTATCTGTCAGGTTATTAACTACTGTTTTTGGCAGGAATTCTGTGAAGCTTCTTTTATCACTTCCTGGAGATGTCCCATCTCATGTCTTATCAATATGTTTGTGCTGCAAATACACTTTGACATCAGTATTTACGTGTGTGCACTTAAATGTGTGAAACTCTTCCTCAATCAAATCATAAATGCCTGTTTTCTTTTTTTTTTTAGATATCTTAACTATGATTTACTTGGGCAATACCTGTAAAGTAAATGTTTTTATATTGCCTGTGGATAGATATTTGTGGTGTTTTTTGTCTGACAATATAAATAAACTATTTTAAAAAAATTAAAGAGTATTAGGTTCAGCTCTATAGAGTGGAATATTGATGAACTAAGACTGGGCAAATATAGGAGATGTAAAAAGTCAGAAAAGGAAGAAATGCTGTACAGTTTCTGTTTTGTGGACAGCAGCAGCAATGAAGTTGTGTGCCACTCACAGGTGTAGATACCAGTCCAGAATCAGGACTGTGGTCCACGGAAAGAGGTGTAACTCTGAGGTCTGAACACTGGGATGAGTGGGATTTAGGAAAACTGCCACTGAGAGTGTTCACACCTGAAGAACTGAAAGAGAAAAATGATGAAGGAAGGATGAAAAGCAGACAGATAAGGTCACCGCGGCACCTCTGGTTCTTGCTTAAATGGCAGCTGTTGGCTGTGCTTTTGTAATGTAAGCCCTGTGTGTGCCGAAACTCTGACCACCGGCAGAGTGGTTAGAGTTACAGTGAACTGGGCCTAACAATGTAGATTAAGACCTGTTGCCATAGCAACAGTGGACACCTGAGCAGGTGCTATTAGCTTGGAATAGTCTACAAGGGATAAGTGGACCCTGGTACATCCAGACACGTTATTTTAGTGGTCCACTACCCACACAAGTTGTATATAAAATAATTAAATGTACATTTTAAAGGTTATTATTGATCTAAAGTTAAGTATATCAACGCATTCCCAGGAAGAACACCGCATAACACTGATACTGCCAGTTAGCTTACCTTTCTGACATGTCCCAGTTTCCTTTTTATAAATTTTCTTGGCCTTTGTTAAGACATCATGAACTGCTCTTTTTAGTTGCTTAGTCCTGCAGGTGTTTCCCATTAAGTCCGGTGGCTGATAGTGTTCACCGACTGAAAGTTAACCTGGTTGGGTGACGATGTTCTGGGAAAGTGACGCCAGAGCGGGCCGCTGCTGTTGGAGCCAGGTCACCAAGCTGCTGGTTGCCTGGCAACGCGGTTCAGATACACTACTGCACATCCCGCTCTGACGGTTAACGTTCAACTTTCCAAGGACTGCTAGGCTAATAAAAATAAATTTTGACTATGACCAACACAGAATATAAACAAGCTAAAAAATGTTGCTACCACACAATTACAATATAATTGATTGTGCCTTTATTAACAGACCCATTACAACATTCTCTGAACGGTAAGTTAACCCATAGACTTCAACAAAACGAAGTCAATAACTCGCACATCTGCACTCTTATGACCAAAATCCGATTTGAATGATAGTATTGACAAGAGATAAGCGATATAATATTGGACATATTTTATTCCTAATATCAGAACTGTTTCTAGCTTTGTGAGGGCCCTGTGCAAGGTTCTGTCTGGGGACCCCTAGTTTGGCCAACTGATGGGGAGATTCCTGATCCATTAGATGATCCATGAACATGCCTATCTATTACACTTTATGAGCAAAACAGGCTACAGTCATAATAACCTCTCATATTAAAATGTATTATCATAAGTTGAGCTACCCAAGTAAGATACGTGATTAAGAAAATAATAATACAAGAAAAATAACAATCCTGTATATGCAAGCAAATAAAACAGTCTTTTTAAAAATGCAAACTTTATTTTTTGAAAGAATACAACTCAAGATTTTACAGCAACATAAATTCTCACACCTCAAGTGATAATAAAGTAAATAAATTAATAAAGTGGGCCAGTAACAGGAATGATGGACACCTGTCATTCATTTCCATCCTGGCAACAGGTATCACTGTGTGACAGTGGAGTTCAATGATTTTCACTTAATCATGCCACCAAAATATTATGATTTATTTTATTCTGATAGACTACATTTATTTTTAAGCATATAAAGGATACAATTAGGCAGCAACATTTATAACTACATATTAACTGCAAATATATCTGTAATTTATCAGGAAATAGTAGTACAGTTAGTATTAAAGTGATTTTTTTTGTAATCTATTACATAAACATTGTGTTACAGCCAGATTGCAATGTTACCAAGTCATTTTGATGGTTACAAACAAAACAATCCTGCTGAGAAGCTCTCCACATCAGAACAACCAAGTGATACCTCTCAAGAAAATGAAACTCTTTAACGCGTCTTTATGTGGGTTTGTTTGTCAAGGCAAGGCAAATTTATTTGTATAGCACATTTCAGCAACAATATAATTCAAGGTGCTTTACATAATATCACAACTACACTTGTTTTTGATCAGTCTCAATGTTCATGGATGCAAAAATAAATCCTTCAAAGAAAATAAGACTAGCTGCTGTGAGACCTGAAGGAGGCTCAGTTATGTATATAAAAACAAAACATTGAGCTGTTCTGAGTTGTTCTTATATGGATCCTCCTCTAAATCCTATTAAACATGCAGTCTGGAGAAGACACGATTTTCATTAGCATTATTTAGATTATTATATATCATTACTCTTATCCATTTTCATTCATTTTTATGACCACTCTAGGTTTTTTTTTTTTAATTGAAGGCAAAATTGTCCATATGTTTATACATCTCTATACTCCTTTTTCTTTACAATCTTACCTTTTCCTCATCAATAAAATGTGTTTATGAATTCTTATACTGTGCATTTGGCATGTTTTCAATTTAATATAGCCATTAATATTCATAAAATTATGATAAGACTGCATCCCAAATAACAGTAAAATCCTGGTCAACTTCAGCAGCATGAGGCTCTCTTCTTCTGGTCTTTATTACTTATTCTGAAAATTATTCATTTCTCTTTATTACAAGTGAACAAGCTAATGAATAAGGTGACTTTTTTTCTTCCAGAGTTAACACACTAGTGACAGATTTGCCAAACAATTTTTCATAATTGTCAGGATCCTGTCTGGATGCTGTTTGGCTCTTCCTCGTCAGCTGGTCCTGCACATCTGGCCTCATCTGCAACAATCAAGCCTTCATACTTAAACTCTGGTTTTTCTTCCATTTCCAGCTGGATCGTTCTGTCGGCCTCTCTGTTGCCTGGTGTGCTTCTGCACACCCTAACCCTACACAAATTACTGTTGACCTCTAGACTAAGTCTTGTCCTACCTGCTCTTGCTCTGTGGACTTAATAAACGGTTTCACTATGTTTAAGTTCAGCTTTGGGGCCTGTGTTTATCCTTGGCCTTAACAATAATGTGGAGTTTCTGGTTCATTAATTACAAGAAATTCTTCTGTTTGATAGATGGACTTGATACCAACAGTGATGACCAATTTTTCTCTTGACAATGAGTTTATCCATGTTGAACATAGTGCTACAGCAGCTTTTAGCATGAAGTGAAAGATAGCAAGAAAAACACAGAGTGGATTTTTATCAACATGGACTTTCTCAAAGAAAACACAGAATGGAGTTAATGACACACATATGTACAGAAACATCAGTGTTAATAGGAGAACAAAAACATCCACCCATCTTTTTCCGCTCATCAGTGGAATATCATTAATACTGAGATTCCCTTATTGAACAATAGAGTGATGCTCTCTCACTAGGCATTTATCCTGAACTAATTCAAAACAACAAAAAACTTGATTATTTATTCAAAAGCACACCCAATTGTTTTAAGGTGCCTGGCCTAAGGACATCCCAGCAGAAAGGTCATTTTAATTTTCCGAGGATGAAACTGAACACTCAGATTTGGGGCTCTCTTGATTTGTGGGGCCCTATGCATTTGCATAGTCCACAAATAGCAAGAAACAGGTCTGCCTAATATGGACCACTTTTGGCAGTTAAGGGTCAAGTGAGCCAGAAGTGGCTCCTATTAAACTGAGTCCTAAGTTTGAGGCTCAGTTTGATATGAGGCTAGTTCTTGTGAGGGGATGTTGATCCAAGGCCCAAAGAAACTGAAGATTTGAGCTATGTCTTATGGATATGAGATTGGGTTTTGACAGCCACACTCATCCTGAGCCAGTGCCACCAAGGCCAAAGAAAACTGTACAAATGGGCCACCTTTCCACTTTTAAGATTTTGCCTAAAACTTTCCTTTTTGATAATAGATTTATTTAGGGCCCTGAACCATCACTTAAGTTACACTTATGTAATCCTGGACTGCTGTAGGACCTCCCATGATGCACTGGATTCTTTCCTCACCCTGTTCTCATATTCTTGTAGCATCAATGTTACTGTTACTTAATGTAAACTTATAACATTTTCATCTTTTGTGTCTCACAGACAGATATTCTTTAATTTTAATATTCTATTGTTTGAATAAATGCATCTCAATTTCTTTTCCTTTTTAGAAAGAAAATTCACAAGTCCTTTGACTATTTTGTATTCTCAGGCAAGTTTTGAAAGTCATCTTTCTGTACAGTGAGGACAAAAGAGGGAGGTGCAACACAGTGAATAAAGCAGATACCATACCAGCAGGTGAAAGCAATGGTGAAAAATGATACATATCCTCCTACACCCATGCAACCTTATTCCTCAACAATGCAACTATGCTGAAGAGATGAGAAAGCTTAAAAAAAAAAAAAATGTTTTTTTTTAAACAAAATTGAAAACTTTTTGAAATGCAAGAAAAGGACAGATTTATTAATGCTGACTGCATAAAAGAGAGCTCTCTTAGCTGATGTATTATCTCTTTTTGTCCCTTCAGGACTTAACTGTTATAAGAAACTAAAGTGTATACCAGCTGTTTTGTAAGTTATATAGGATTACACTAACACTGTCAATTTACCCTCTGCTTTAATTTGACTGGTATATTAGCTTATTTAACATAAACATTGATTTGTTTTGGGTTTTTTTTGTAGCATAGATATTAACACCTAACACATACTTTTAAAACAAAAATTTATTGGGAAGTGTAAGATTCACATCTACTAATTTGACCGTACTGGTAATATCCAGTATTTTTCTGTCTGCTGTATAGTTTTAGGCTAACTCCACCTACCGAGTCTGCTACACGGCTGTTCTTAGAGATACGCAAATGCCCGCCTGTTCATTTTTATCCTTGTATCCAGTTTTCTTACAATTTATAATTCTCCATGTGGCGTGCTGATATCTTCAGTCCACGGTTACAGCATATCATTGCTCTAACCAGGGATTTGATCCATTTCCTGTTATGTGAGTTTAGTTGCGTGAGCCTGATCCATATCTAAATTTACTCCAACATTCATCAGCAGGACTCTGTCAGCCCCTCCAAAAATCTGTTCCAATTTCTCAGATAACTTTGACTGCATTGAAAGCCTCCCAACAAAAGCATTACATGTTTATCATCCAAACTGTTTCTTTTTGAAAGAACCCAATCCAGATGGAGCAGAACTTCAACTGCACAAAAGTATCAGCTACACACAGTGAAGGATAAATATATTTTAATGGAAACACATTCATGTTTTTATTGAACACAAGAGCCAGTACAGCTGGTGTTACTGCTTCTCATTGCAAATACATCCACAACAGCACAGCAGATCTTTTTCTGTGTGCCTGCATTCGGCCCATCACCATGGCAACCTGCCTTAGTTACGCAGTCCCTTCTGCTCACCTGTAAAATGCCGAGCTGCCGGTTAATTAACCACTCAGATGTGATAAGGCATAATAATTCATCAGTGTTTAAGCCGTGTTCCTACAGTGTAAAAATGTCTCAATACTGTCTGGATTACTAAGATGTTTGAACCTGTTTATTCTGCAATAATACTGAGAACATGTATGTAAACATCAAAAAACAATGCCAAATATGCAGGGATGCTGTGAAAGCAGAACTTACAGTCTGCAGAAAGAGTAGCTACTTTTGAAAGACAGCTTTTGTGCATCGTGTGGGTGCGAGTAAGAAGCTACTGAACTTAAAGGGGTAGTGCGTGAATTACATACAGTATGTCCCTCCTGCTAATACAAAGCATACATTACTAGAGAATATTTACAACATCTGTCTGCATGTCTGTATTCAAGAATTTAAAGCTTCCAGTATAAAAACACAGTCACATTATATGTTGGATGTTATTTTTCAATATATAATATAATATATCATATAATATTTGGTTGTTATATAGAATGTATAAAACACAGCTGAAGATAGTGATAGAGAATAGGTAGCATCTATGACGTCAGGATCTGACTGGCTGAGACTGAGTGGTCTCACTATTTGATTACATGGATTCAAAGTCATGGTCGTTGGGTTCGATGACTTCAGGGGTCATGACTCTGCCCATGAAGAGAATGGACCCTGGAAGGAGGAGGCAGATATACACAAGCATATGCATGAATAATGTATTTATCAGTTTTGGACTAATGAAAACAGACACGAGTGAAGTTCACACACATAGTTACAGTCATGTGTAGAAGCTAGAAACTTCTCTTTTAATTTTGTCTTGAAAGGACAGGACCCTATCATAATAGGATTGAACGAGATTTTAATGATAATCATCTGATTATAGAGATCTTAGTAGTAGGCAATGCAACCTTAGATGAACAGTGACATATAACGTTTTTCACTGTGCCACTACTTATTTGACTAAATTGTTCTCAGAAAGTTGGCAGTACTAAGTACCAGCATGATTTAATTGCTTTTAGGTCAGTCTGTAGCAGAAATAAAGGTTGATTGCCATGGCTTTCTGACAACCCCTTGTTGTCTTCTTCTAATTTGTGCTGTAATAGACTTTAATACTTGACATGTTCAGTCAGGCCTGTAGGGTATTAGATGTAACTTTTTTGTGTTTATTGTTTTATAATTCATTGAACATTGCATAGTGTGATGGGTGAACCCGCTGGCATGTCCACTCCTGGGAGGTGTCAAAAATGTTTCCACTTCTCACTGTAAAATGTTGAACTTTAAACTGTATAGAAGCCGTTTTCATAAAACTTTCCATATTTTTATATGCAGAACGAATTGCCTCTCTAAAGACCATAGCCGATGCTTTTCCCCCTTGGCATTGTGTTAACACACAACTAAATGCTCCAGACCACCAAACAGCCAAAATGTCTGCTTTTATAGAGGTCGGCACACCTGATGATGAACAAATCATTGTCTGATGATTGGTAGCACATGTCTGCAAGCTACCCTCTTGTATCTGATGTAAGCAAAAAGGGAGTACTTAGAATTATCCCCTTTTTGATTCTTTTTTTCCTTTCTGTAATAATGATACAGAGAAAATAATCATACGTTGCTATTTGCCTGAGGTTGAATTTGCCTACAATTAGGACCCATAGACTATTTCTATTGTGTTTTTAAACAAAACCAAAATAATTTTAAAACATTGATTGAAAATAGGAAACACTAGCTTTTGCAATTGACTGTGTATAGACCAGGCTATTTGAAAATTATACTTTCACATTAAGCTCTTTGAAATAGTTTTATATTTAAATGGAAACACACCTGTTCTTCTGTTTCTGATGACAAAGAAGAACGGGTGATCTGCCATGACCTGTGGGTACAGCACCAGAGTCCTGGTCAGGGCAATCATTCCTAACAAGAGAGAAAGAGACAGTTGAATATTGACAAATAGTTGGCATTTCCTGGAAGTACCTTGCAAACTTGAAACTGACTGACATTTGTGAAACAATTCCTACTTCGCAAAAAAAGAAATAGTTAATTAAAATCAAGGCTTAAATGGTACTATTAAAAAAAAAAGAAGAAGAAATCTACCTGTTCCAGCTGCTCCTTCTGCCCCCTCTTCCGTTACTTCCAGGTAAGCCTTCTGTACAGCCTTCCCAATGTACAGGTCCTTACCATCTGGACCACATACACACACACAAAGAGAAAGAGAAAGAGAAAGAGAGAGAGAGAGAGAGCTCATGGCCTTGTTTGTATACAGTACAAACCCCATTTCTAGAAATGTCGTGTAGTTCTCTGAAATGTAACACAAACCTAAATCCTTCAAACCTTCATTTTAAAGACACAAGTACAAAGAAATTATTTTCAGTATCTCCACTGACGAACTTCACTGTATTTACAAACCATAAATAAAATAGAATTTGATATCAGACATTGAAAATCAGTCTGAAGAGATGCTTGTATTATTGTGTTACATAAACCTGAATATTTTCAACCATTTTGCAACTGATACTAGTTGCAACAATCAGTCCATTGTAATTTTGCCTGGTTGCTGTTGGCTTTTTCAAATTAGTTAACAAATATCAGATATAAGTTATTGATGCACTTTAGAAAACATCTTTTCTGGGCATAGTGTTTCTAAGCATAAGAGTGAATTGAGTGTAAATTGTATGAAGAGCTAAAGAAAGTACTTAGACCAATGGTTTAAAAAAAATGCTAACAAGGACAATATCATGGATTCAATATCATGTATCACTGAGGCATGGCTGTAGGACTCCTCATCCTGTTAAACAGATTTCAGATGAAACAGGTGAAAAAAAGACTGAGAGTGCTTATTACGAACACGTGGTGTAACCACGGACATGTTACTGTGAAGGAAATATTGACCATTTAGCTGCGAGTTCATCTGTGCTACCTCCCAAGGCTGTTTCTGACATCGTGGTGATCCCTGGAGATTTCAAACATGGCTGTTTCTGTTACACTTCCTGTCTTCCAACAGTTTTTTCATTGATTTCTTTTATTTTTTCCAACAAGAATATAATCTTCCACTGGAGATAAATAAAGTGTTATTCATTTCAGCTCTGTTCCACAAGTAAAATCAACACTGCCGAACTGACAAATGGATCACATCAAGCAGTAACATTCTTAAGACCCCAATGTCTGCTCAGGCAGCAAATCCTGCACAATTATTTCCCCAGTGACTGAAAACCTTTTAAGCTGCCCCCTCTTATCATATCCCTGCCAGAACAGACCATGTCTTCTGGGTGCATGCCGAGCTGAGGCTGTTTGAGTCGGCACAAGGCGTGCATGAGTCCTGTACAACCTACAGACCATGTTTCACGGGGAAAAAAAAGGAACAATCTGATTTCAACAGCATTATAAGTCAGATTATTTTATTAAAGTTAATATTTAATTTATACTAGCTTATTTGTGTCAATTCTGTACATGCAAACAGGCTTCATTTTGCTCAGATATGAATTATCTCAACAGTCTTGTCTGTTTTTCTCTGGCTCTGTGTAAGTAAGTGTCTCTCTGGATCTATTTTTAATGGATGATGTGACGGCTTCGACCTGCCTACACAGTGCCAGTTACCTTGGTTACCTTAGAAAGTACTGAAAGCTACTTCTCGCTGTCAAGATGGAGATTAAATGCTTTGCTGAACTTTTTCAAGCGCTTATTTCTTTTATTTGTATATATGCATATCTGTCAGTTATGTTAATTGATTGGCATGTGCTACAATTCGAGAAGTGCGTCTGTGTGTCATGCGTCACCTGTCATGGCAGACAGATCAGCATCATTGGTGAATATGCTTTTAATTCCCATCTCCTGCAGAGTGGTCTTCATGTCAATCTTCTGCTCCACCTTAAATCTGACAGATAATACCAGACTCAGTCGTAGCTGGAGATCGCATTGTCAGGATTGCAGTCATTAAAGAAGCAAAGAGAGTAACAGATTCGTAGCTGGATATTGAACTACAGTAAGAATATTCAACACAAACATGCAATATTCAATGGTGAGTGTGATTTATCATCCAGTTCCTTTTAGCTCTGAATTGCGACTGTGTGTTTATGACATTCACCTAATCTAGCACAGACGTTCACATTTTGCTTAAAATGAGGCGTGAACAAAAGACTCTCATCAATTTTTCCAGTACTTAAGTGAGTGTGTCATCCCTCACCTAGGCAGGTATACTTCCACCTTCTGCAGTTTGACGTTGTTGGCCCACTCCTCCAGAAGTGGCGCTTTGATGATGGGCTCCAGGGATGCCAGCGGTACCTCCTGCCGAGGCAGCACGATCATCATGGACACATCCTCTCCTTCATAGGGCATCTCTAGTACTTGGTACAAACCGCCAGCTTCTTGCGAACCATCGCTGAACTCACCTTGTTGAGAGGAAACATTAAGCGTTGTATTAAAATATATATGCACTCATGCACAGATTCCTCCTGTTTTTCTGAAGAGGAACATCTACAACTGAGGCATGTTGTAGGACAGCGATTGGCTGTATTGTTTACTGTGTGTTTATCTGGTGTTCAATTAAAAAGCACTCATGCTTTAACTGAAAAGACATTGGTTGCAATTGGTGAGAGAGAAAAAAAAATCACAGACTTTCCATTTTTCTGACAGTGCTTTGTTGAAATTAAAAGTAAAATTAAGCAGAGCTGGAAAGGATGATGTGTTTGAATGTGTCAATCCTAAATCAGAAAAAAAGGGACATGGGATAGCAACCATTCAATTATAATAATGATTCTAAGAATGAAAGTGTACAATAATAATAATAATACTATTTAAAATAGAGAACACAGTATCCATGGAAGGCATCAGTCTTTGAGGAGCTATTGCAGGATCAATTTTAAAGGTTTTATTGTTACTCCTGAACCTCAATGAGGTCTTCAAAGCGGTTAGTTCTGGAGGTTCCCAGATCCAGGTTAAACACAAAGCTTATAGAGCATTTGCAGAGGCAGGACTGTACTGGTCTGAACTGTGGAACAATTTAAATTTTAACATTAGTGCTCCGAACAGTCTCCATCCTTTTAAAACTCTCCTGAAAACAAGTTTTTTTTCTTTTGGCTTACCAGCTAAGCAAATGTGTTTTTATTTTTTCATTTGAATTGTTATTCAGACTATTTTATTCAGAACTAACTCAAACTCTTTTTACATGAGGTTTTATTGTTCTTAGCTTGGTAATTATGCTGCTATTACTTCGCTTTATCTGCACAACTTACACATCACTTTGGTCAACTCTTGCTCTTTTAAAAGTGCTATATAAATGAACTTTGAGTTAGAAAACCTTTTTCAGTCACTACAACAATGAGATACATTCACAAATATCAGCTGAAACTTTACAGTGGGAACAACAAGAGGTCTTATTTTAATGTTGTCCAGAGGCGGTACTGATGTCCTTGGACTCAGACATCAGAGATGGACCAGCCCAGAACGGAAAGCTCTAGATCTGTTTTGGAAGAAGTGGGACAGCACAGGATTGTTTCTGGGAGCTAGAAAGTCCTGGCAGCTTTAAGGCAGAAGAGCACATTTAGATTTAGTAGAAAATAAAATTTCTTTAATTCAGTGGGCCTGGAAGAAAAAAAAAAGTCAAAGCAAAAGTGCAATCACTGCCTTTTTTCTTTTTTAGACACCGTATTCTAAATTGTCCAAACTTTTTCTAACTTGAAGCTGAACAATTCCCAACCTGGACCAACTTGTGTTCTTGTATCTAGCAGAATAAAACAAAAAGAAATCCGACTAGACTTCAAATTCAAAGACAAGAACATCACAGTTAGATTTTGCAGTGTGACACGGAGATTATTAAGAAAAGAGCTCTGCCAGTTTTCTTTTGAAGCATCTTTCACTAACACAGCACTCAGGGTAGCGTTTACTGATGTAAGCTAAACCAGCAGAGAATAGGATGCGTCCCAAAAATATTTTACTTAACTGTGCTTGAAAATCAGAAAGTAAAAACAGCCTTCTCCCCGAGGATCTGTCCTTGTTTTTTGCCTGCGTTTGCTCTTGAACCCAAAAATTCACACAGCCACACACTTACCGTAGTAGAAGTCTGCCTGCTGGTACATCATGAGGGTCTGAACCTCGGATCCATCATCTCTGGTAAAGGAGAAGGTCCTAGTGTTCTCTGGCCTGAACTGGTTTTTCCAGGAGCCTCGAAAATACACCGCATTCACCAGGGTCAGGCGGGTCACGCTGTTAAAGTCTTCAGCTGACAGGAGGAACTTGATCTTACCTGGACGGAGAAAAAAGTTTGGTGTATTATAGTCTGCCTTTGACTTCATTGGGCCAAACAGTTACAAATGTTTGACTAAGTGTTGAAAATGGGATCACACAAACATTAACATGCATCATCTGACATTTACTGGTACTTTATTACTCCTCTTCCTTCATATTTTCTGTTTTTTCCTCTCTTTTTTTTTAACTCACTCTCCGTATGGTTCTCCACCCAGTTGTTAATCTGCTCAGCAACCGCAGATGACTCGCCAAAGTCCACCGTTTCCACTTCAGCCCGAAAGTATTTCTTCATCAGATGCAGAAACTCGGGGTTAAAGGTGACACCTTCCTGCAGGAAGAGGCTGTTGGCAAATCGGATCACGTAATGCGTGTCGTCATCTGAAAAAGCCGCCGTCAGGTTCTGGAGCAAAGAAAACTCCATTCCTGGACCACACACACACACAGACACACACACACACACACACACACACACACACACACACACACACACACACACACACACACAC
>JAOWBL010010503.1:44366-75315 GCA_028564865.1 Zenarchopterus dispar | reverse complement strand
TTGAGCCTGCTTTTAACCCCTTGATGCCTGATGTTGCATATTTGATACATACCCATCTGAGAGCTCTGTAGCACCCCAGAGTCAAAATAATACTAACAAAAAAAATGTGTACAATGAAAAAAATTCTAAAAAATAGATACACTACATAGAAATATAAAAGGAATTACCTAATGTATTCATAGAGGTACAAAAAAAATAATTATAAATCTTTTAAGAACAGGATTGGGACTATGTTTTTTTGTAATATATATTAAACACTTTAAATGTACAAAATTATAATTTTCTGTATATTATTTCATATATCAGGCATCAAGGGATTAAAAACGTTAACAGTCTCAGAATAGATAAAACCCAAAGAGGTCAACATCCATCACCTGGACGTAGGTCACCAGGGCCCCAATCTTGAGCCACATCTGGGGCCACATCTGGAGAGGTGGCCTGTCCAGGCTCAGCCTAAATGCCCAACACCGTTTCACCAGGTGCAGGAAGGTCAAGCGTAATATCATACAGGTTACAGCCAAAGGTATTGTCCTCAAAGTTCTCGTTATGTAAGTTTTGTCATCAGTTTTGTTTTATACTCATAGCACAAACTGGAACTATATTTTATTATTGCTTCATCTGATTTCCTTTTCACTACTTTTTATCTTATTATTGTGTTATACATCCATAAAGATTTAGAATGTTGATGTTAGTTGTTTATGGATTTGTTGTGTTCTCTGTTTAAGTGTTCATTTCTCTCTCCGCCTCTGTCTTTTTTAAAAAATAAATTTTGCCTTTTAGTTTTATTTCCTGTTCTGTTCTTCAGCAGTTTTTTCTTTGAGAAGTCTGTTTAGCATCAGGACTTGTTTTATATTACTGCTTAGATCTGTTACTGATTACCAGCCCTGCGTCATTTATTGCCTCTCTCAGTATTTTTAATCTTATATCTCTTTTGCTTGTTTCTCTATTTTCTGTCTTCTATCATGAATCACTCATATTTACACTCCAACTCATTTGACAAAAAAGAGATAAAAGACACTAAATCCATAGTAAATAATCTGATAAGTAATCAAAATGTGGCATTTCTATTTTAGACCAGCATTGCTTTTGTTAATTTTTTTTCCTACTGTCCACTCTTGTTTACTTTTTATCCCACAGTCACTAAGTGCTTGGGCTGATGTTGAATAAAAAATATTTCAGTAAAAAAAAACAAAAAAAAAACAGATGTCTTGGATGTATCAGTAGATGAAAATGACAAGTGTTCAGCCGATTACAGACATTAGCAGGAGGGATTTTGATTTGGCATCTAATGGCCATTATTACCTAATACGTCTCCTCGGGAATGCAGCTTTGATGGTGGTATGCGCCAGACCTTGAAACTGTTGAATTTCAAGGCTGCTTTGTGGGACTGGAAGGTGGCTGGGCTGCGGGGTGAATGTAGACAGCATGACTGTGAAAAATCAGCCAGCGTTTAAACACGAATACACATTTAACCAAAACCTTTCTCAAACGGTTACGGCTTTGAACCCTTAGGTCATGCTTTGAGTGAAAACATTCAAGTGATGATGCTCATGCACACAGCTAAATGTTTGGATTTGTTTATAGGCTGATAAACCTAAAATAAGCATGATAACAAAGCAAAACAAACATCCCTGTTCTCTGTAAATGAACACCCCCCAATTTTTTGGACTGTAATAGCTTTGTACAGATTATTACTAATTAAATTTTTTTCCACGGGTGAAAATGTTTCCTAAGGCTTCCGAAGCTGCAGAAGAACAACATTAATAGGAAACTCTGGCGCATCAGCGTGCTGACCTCAGCCTGGCCTCTGTCTCTCTGTGGATCTTGGCGTTATAAATGGGAGGTTTGTCTTCTCCAGCGTTACTGCAGAGCCAGCTTCTGGAGGGAAGTGGGATCTGGGGACCACACATCCACTGTGTTGCTGAAAGACATCAAATATCAGTTCCTTCAGAGGTTCAACTCTTTGGCTAGTTCATTTAATAGTCGTGAGCCAAACTAACACATCTTTTTACTGACCAGTTGTGGGCAGGGATTTTGTTTTCTTCTCCAGACTTTTATTTCTTCACATCAGCTGATTGTCTGGTCAAATGATTAAATTCCACTTGGTGAAACATGAGTAAAGTAACACCAGTGGGTATGTAGATCTCATCTGAATCTGACTGAGTGAGAACAACCAGATAACATCCAAACAGGAATGAAGCTCCCACAGACCCTCAACACATGTGATTTTTATTTAAAGAGTGGATACCATGCAACTTTCGGCTTTGTTCTAGTTTCTTCAGGTCATGTTGAGCAGAAGTTTGGCCTCCTCGGGCTTGCATACTGATCCCAGTTACAGAAGATTAAAGATGGCAAGCGGCAGTCATCTTACACGCTTTAATGCAGTTGTAAAAACAGAGAGGACATAAACGCAGATTGTAATTTTGTCTCATTTGCAGTAAAGTGGTTTACAGCTGTGTCTACATTCACATACAAATCCCATTTTCATCATAAACTTGATATATGTCAACCGCATAGGAAGAAGAATGAAAAGTTCAAAACCGCTTCCACATCAGACTTTTACTTATGCTTTCCACTGCAGGATCTTACGGGACGATTTAATGAAGCCCTCATCTATGTGCTGGTTTGAATGCAGAGGAGAAAAAAAAGTATCTATGATGTTGTTTTATTTTTAAATATAAATAAAACTGTACTTGACACAGACCAAGAGTCTTTTTTTTAAACCACACAGGTGAACGGCAGTTCACTAAAAATTGTATTTCCCTTCATATTTTTCATTTTTCTGATCTTAATGGTCTACATGGATTCATAAACTATAAATAAAAAATGAAGACATACATCTATGAGCCCGATGTGGAAGTGATACGAGGTATCTGTGGCTCCAGTAGGTGTCCAAGTTTACGGTTTCTGTTGGATTTAACTTTCATTCTTGGGTTACCTGTTTTAGTTTTGTTTTATTTTGAAAGTCTTTGATTAGTTTTATTTGTCTTTTGGATTACCTGCTCCAGTAGTGATTGTGATTAAATATTAAAAGACTTGATTGTATGGTGTTTTATTTTTGATCAGAGTAAAAGTGGTCAGAGTTAAAGATAGAATCTCTTTGTCACTCAAGTTAGCATTTAATGGTCTTTTAATCGATTATAAATACACAGCAACAGGAGAGATGCTCAAAAACTGGCTGATGAGAGCTTCTGAGAGATGAGGTTGAGGACTTGGTCTGAATGTAGTTTGGTCAATGACTCACAATGACATGAGTGGTGAGAAGATCAGTGTGGATATACAGATGACCGAGACCCTTTTTTGGTCATATTTTGGACACTTCAGTTCTTGTTTTCTGTTCTTGTAGCACCTTTAGGTTTAGGCAAGAAAAGTGGTTAGGTTTAGGAACTGAGCCAAAATATTACAAAATAAAACATTTCAAAAGACTATTCTGTTGCACTTGCCACACTTCACCGAAACATTAGTGACAGTTTCTTTTTTTGGCAGAAATATTCCTGCAGATAAAATACACTCTTAACCAGACTTTTAGGAACAGCCTGTGGGCTTTTTTTTTTTTTTTTTCCTTCTGGGCTTGTTAGGCAACACATTGAAGTTTTGTGTTATCTGGCATGGGTCTTCATGGAGAAAACATTCATTAACAGACTCTTTTTTTCTAGCATTTGGTTAAAATAAACAAGTTTACCCACAGTTAACTTGTTCTGTAAAGGCCCAAGTTCAACTTGGCTCTGTGATTTATATGTCCTTCCACCAACTTGTAAAACGACTGTGGAAAAAAGAAATAAAATACAATCATGTCTCAAGGATTCATTTGGCTTTCTTGCTACTTTTTTTCTGGACGGATGTGAAGGAAGGGGACGTTCACCTCACATATGGCTAGTTCTCCAGGAGTCCATCACTCAGCCTGCCTCCTGCGGATCCCCCACCAGCACACATTTAAACAATCATGGACACAAAGAGACATGGTAATCCCTGTGGGAAAGTCACCTGGAGTTTTTGTAGGATTGTTTTGGAAACTTTGGGAGTCATTCATGACCTGTAAGTGATATTCTTCGACTGAGCAGAGCAGAGCACTTTGTGAAATCTCCTGGTGGCTGCACATCAACTGTGAATGACAAATTTTCAAGATACCAGAAAGTTTAATGGCTTTGTTTGATGTTTGTCTGGTTCAACCCCATCCAGACGAATGCAGCTTGCCCTTTCCTGAAAACTTGGTAGAATATATGTTGAAAAGAGAACAAACAGTAAAATGCTCATTCACAAGGACTATGTCTGTGCAAAAACATCAAACGGAGTAACACCAGGATAGGAGGAGGGATAAGACGTTATCATTACCACAGCACTCCCAATGTTTTATAAACAGGCTGGATTACAGCCAGATGCTTCATTAACCATCTCTTCAAAGTCCACCAGCTTTGGTAAATGTTTCTCTTGAAGCCGACGTTTCTGTGAAGTTTTGTGCTCCTTGTATGCTTTCAGTCTGATTCATTTGAAGTGAGAGTTGATGATAAAGCACTTCAAAAAAAAAAGAAGAAAAAGAAGAAAGAAAACATGCCAATCTGCCTACCTTCCTTTCCATCCAGGATGGTTTAGAAAGTACATTAATGATCCCTTTCATGGTCATTAGGTTTGATGCTGTCTTTTCAAAGACTAAAATGTCAACACATGGAAGTATGATAGCTGATATGAAGTCTAGCAGGATATTAATGGCTCCAACGCACCAGAGGGACGTACATTTCCTGGTGCTTTCCTGATCTGTCACTATTTAAGTAAAACAGCAAATGAGTTTCCTTTTTCTGTTCATTAACAGTGATAGTGTTTGTAATGTCGTTCTCTCGCCCTCACATCCTTTCCTTTCTGGTACTGTAGGGTCATATAGAAGTTAAAGGAGAAAGTAAGTGGAGCTGCATCGCTTTCAAAACTTTATTTCCTTTGTCAGATGTGAATCATATATTTCCTTTTAGCACAAGCTTTTGTCCACCACTTTGGATAGTTTAAATTAAATAAACATGTATTAGAGTCCACATGAAGGCATTTCAGTGACATTTAACAATAGTAATGAAAAGTATTATCGTGTGCATCTCTTAGACCACATGCAGAACAAACCTTGCATCCACGAGGGCTCTGACCCACAATTCCTTGGTCATGCCACTTTTAACTAAAATTCTGGTCATGTGACCAGTTACAATTGTCTGATACATCTTAGCAGCTGTGCCTTTTACTCTCAATTATAGAACATAAAAACACTTGTTTTATATATATACTTATAAATAACTATATCAGTATTTTTATTTTACAATACACAACTTCAGTGCCCATCAGCTTCCACAAAATATAAAGTAAAACCTGTCACCCAGACAGTTACAGTAAGGCTTCATGTTTTCTCCTTTAGTCCATAACCAATGCCAAGACAAAAAAAAAAGTTTTGTAGACAGCTATAAGTGAAACGCTGAGAGCCCCTGTTAAATCTTTAACATTGTTGTATTTTCAATAATGCAATTCTGTTTTGCTTGGTTGTTGCAGATTTTATGTGCCTGGGGTGAAGACTGGACAAGACAACAAACTGGTTTCTGGACTTTAAAAAACTTTTGCCCTTTTTAGCCCACTTGATTCCCCTTTTGGGTGCAGGTTAAGTCATCATTACAATATTATCCTAAATTTACTCTCAACGTAGGAACAGGAGACCACAAGAGCCAGACAAATATTTCTTCAAATGAATTTGAAACTGATATCTTGACATGAAAAAAATCAATTGTGCTGCTTTAAACATATTTCCAAAGTTTCCTAAATATATTCGGAGACAAACAACACTTTGAATTTCTCTCCACAAAAGTTGATTTAAAACAGACAATTGAACCAGCGATGTTTTCCTAAAACGTAATGTACTGCATGAGACTACTATGATGCAACTCAAATGCAATTTCTTAATAGGTAAAATGAATTTCTTGTGCTCTTTAACTTTGGATGCCTGCTGTAAAAGTCCTCTCTCTGTGGAAATGCTTACAAAGTAAAGGCCAAACAAAAGGAAAGAGAAATAGGGGCTTTGTTAGTACTAAAAGCTGCAATGATACATGCACATTTCTTCACATGCTCTCATTTTCTGTGAGAACATGCATATGAGCAGAGCGCACACAAAATAAAAATACAAAATGAAAGTTTGAGAAGTTCATCACATTGGTAAGTACAGTAGCAGCCGGGGGCTTTAAAAGTGATAGACATTAAGAAAAATTACTTTCATTTTTTTAAGTTCCAAAGGCTCAATTGTTGAGAGAAGATGCTTTTTGGCATTTTGCTAGTATTCTATTTTGATAGCAGCGTTTAAGGGTACAATTGTCAGTAAACTCACTCCTTTAAATCAGAGGGAATCCATGGCTGTCCGCTTGTGGCAAACTAATACTAGCATCTGTCCTCTTGATCTGAAAAATGCAGAAAAAAGATTGATTTCATATTTGTTTGATTCATATAAATGGGGTAGTTATATTTTAACCATAACCTGTACAAAAATAATTTGATTAAGTGAAATAAAACAAATATGCGTGAACGCAGTGCGCACTGCGTTCACGACGTTGTCATGAAGTCGACTCACGGGTCAAGTTATTATCTGTTGGTTAAAAATACGAAAAATCATTTTCATACCACCCTGGTTTTTTTTTTTTGGTTTTTTTTTTAGGGCTTTTTGCCTTCATGTGAGCCAGTTAAAAGAGGTTAGTACATCACAAATAAGGATAGTCCAGCTAGTTGTCGTAAGTGATAAAGTTGTTGGCTTCACGCAATAAAACCAAAAAGAGCTGTGAGAAATAACGCGAAGGTCCTGGTAATGGTCAATTAATGTAAGTAGATTCACTTTATGTCTCTTTGCTGTGTACCGACATTTTTAACCGTTGTCAATCAAGGAAAAGGTTGTTCAGAAATTAAGGCCTAAATATTAGGGTCGATGGACATAAAGCTTTTTACTCTCATAACTGAATTCCGATATTTTCATAAAATATTTCATATTGCGGCTCCCTGGCAAACAACAGCATAAAACTTAGGGCTTTTGTTGTCTTATAGACGATAAAAACTTTATAATGATATTTTAATACGGCTGTGTTTTGGGAAAGGCCTTGTTGGAAGGATACGCTTTCCGTTGCCTTGGTTACCATGGTTACTGTGAGAGGGAGACGGCAATAGAGAGAGAGCACATTTTTATTTTCTGTTTTTATTTTTATTTTTTACGTATTTATTTTTATAACATGGAGCGGTTTGTAGGGAAGAAACTGAGCAGGATAAGATGAAAGAAAATAACTAACTGGAGAAGTTATGTACAAATCCACAAACCTGTGAGAGCACAGTCGTAGGATACTTGCTAAAATAATGTTTCACTCCTCTGCTTTTCATTGAAATGCTTATTAAATAAAGTCATTAATTAGTGGGATTTATTGATGTCATTGTTGTAAGTTTGCTGTCAAGCTCAGTTTATTTTCACGTGACATAGTGCAGGTTAGGAAGTATTCTGAGTGGACCGTGAATATCTGTGATCCTTCACAGGCCTATTGATAACTATTTTGAAAGTTTTGTTCCTTCTTAAGCAACAACTTAACATGTATATGACCAAAAGTCGCTCTAGCCAACCGTGTTTTCTTCCAAACGGTTATAATACTCTCTTATTTGTAATGTGCGTCAGCATGAATGCATTTTGTTTAATGATGTCAGATGTTTTTCACTTTGCTCTTAGAAAATTAACTCACATTTTCCCTGGAGTAACCGCTGCTAAATGCAGTTATGTTGAAGGTCTAGCGCTCGTAACTGAGGTGTAACTAAGTAACACTTTAATCTACATTACAAAAAACACTGAATGAACAGTATGTTTTTGGTTGTCTGCATTTGGGATCACATGGTTTAACAGCATGAACTTTTGGGCTAAAATCCTCAAAAATCATAATTTCTATTTGGGGATTGATGAAGTATTTTTAGTTGAATTGTATTTGAGTTGAACATTTTAATGTGACATGATATCAAGTGTGCATTCAGGCTTGGATGCTAGTCTCTGCGTTTGCTGTGGTACATAGATTTTTCCACCCACGCTTAAATGGAACGACCACCTGTGTTGTCCCACTATGTTTTTATCAACTACAAGTCCTGGATTTTCCTGCTGCTGTTTCCTGTCAGAGGCGGGCTGGAAAAAGATGTGCAGGAAAACAGGGACTCATACAGAGAGATAACAAGGCAGTCATCAGAGCTCTGTATCAGAGCTCATTAATCTTGCTTTAATAGAGCGAGCCGGGATTTTAAGTTAAACCAGCTGCAGATGTTTGTCTGGAGCTCACATCTGAGAAGATTTATACACCATTAATGAGACACATGATTAGGTAGTGTTTGGATATTTTATCAATAAACATTTGCTTTTCTACAAACAGTCTTTTTAAAACATTAATCAGTCACCCAGCTATGAAAGTTAATGGTGGTATTGTCTGTTTATATACATTTACATCCAGAACTGTAGTTGGCAACTGGCTACTAAAATGACAGGCCGCAGCTTTGGGAGACACAAAACCCGGGTCATAAACAAATGGGAAAGCCTCAGAAAGACATTATTTGTGTTCCACAAACACAACAGCAGGAGTGGCAAAGGGAGGCTGCTGCCCATATTTGTGCAACATGATTTGGGGGAAGTTGCTACGCAAATCCCATTGTTATTCAGTGTGGATCCTCCACCCGCTCCATCTCCTGCATCAGCCAGTTCTTCTCATGTTGATGAAGCCAGTGAGACCGACCATTGAGACAGTGGGCCATCATGTCATGTAATACCACTCGATAACACCTCCTGACTCAACCACCCCCCCCCCCCATTAACTCGGGTCCAGGCATCATGGAGGCAATAACATGCTTTGTGTTTACATTACCAATCCATGTTAAACACACATTCATCATCCAGGTACATTAATCTAAAAATGCCTATAGGTTTAGGTTTCTAGTGTATGATTTATACATTGCAGACATGACTTTTAAAAAAGTTAGATCAAAGAAAATGTGCTTTTAAGGTTTTCCTGTATATTTAATTACATCTCTGTGTCTTCCACAAAAGAAACTGTCTTGAGGTCGGTTTATTGTCTGTATTGATCTGCAGCGACGAGTTAAAGGGATACACCAACTGTACAACTAGTCTGGAAACTAAAAATGCTCTCCTTAAAGCATGCAGGATAGTACGCCATTCATGTTTTAAACAAGTCTAACTGAGATTGTGTTTATGATTTCTGCTAAAGTTTGTTAATGATATGTGTATTTTATATACATATAGAAGCTCTCATCGTGCAAGATGCTAGAATAATTAAATTTTTCCAGTAGTAAACATTCTCCCTTTCCTTGTTTTCTCCTGGTTCATTTCTTTCCAAGAAACTGCTGTAAAAATCAAACAAATAAGGCAAGGTTCTCTCTCTGCCTCTGTCTTGCTGTTGAAATAATCCTGGCAACAGAAGCCATGACCTTCCAATATGGCAAGACCTTCCCAGAATGCAATAGAAAGGAAACATCATAACACGACTTCTCTTGTCTATAAGAACCATCCAGTTTTAGTCATATATCCCAAGTCAGACCCCAGAATTTCTGATGGTGGACTATATCTGTCCACAGCTGCACATTCCCACTGTTGAGTGTTTTCTTGAGTCTCTTGATGTGACAAAGCTGTCTAGACATTGTGATTCAGTTTAAATATCAGACAAAGCATGACTTCAGTCTGCTTTTCTCAGCTTGCTTAATTATACACTTTTAAAATCTATTTCATGCCCCCTGAAGTGTTGAGGGGATGGTCTGAGGGGAAACAAAAGTTGCTCACTGCACTTTCAAATTATTATTTAAAAAAAAAAAAGGAAATCATTCCTGTTGCAGGAAATTCAGTGAACTCTGACAAAAAGTGACACTTGGGCTGAGAGAAGGGATCCCCCTAATTTCTGCAGAGTAAAACATATTTCCAGGATGGTGATTGTTTTTCTCCAGCAAACTTCCCTCTGCTTTTATAGTTGCACAACCAGGTGTTGTGAGAACAATGGACAAGGTGAAGTGTGCTCATCCAACCATGATGACATTTCTTCCACTGACTTAGTCATCTCTTTTATCCAACACCGGGACTCCTTTGTGCTGTAAATGATGAGTAAGGGGTTATTCTGTCAGGATGATGACTTCTTGGTCTGTTTCTTAAACCCAAGCTGAGATGCAGTATTTTTAGCATATATTTGTGTTTTTCTCATGGAAATATCTACAAATTTAAACAGTGATATTTTCCTCCCCTTGCAAAATTTCAGAAGGAATGATATTCATGCTTCTTAGATAGCAGAGTAGGAGACTTCTGTCTCCAGTTCAGAGGAATGCTTTCGGCCTGGAAAGGTTCAAGGTTTTCAAATGGCAGTTGGCACCAGTGGCGTCCTGCCTATGACTGTATCTGCAGGTATTTATGATGCCTGTAAAACTTGCATTCCTTTTTTGACTGGCTGAACGTGTGTGTTGGACACCGTTTGTGTGCTAGAGAAGGACAGAGGCGATGAAAAGGGAAGGTCAGTCCAGGCTTGCGGGGTGACCAGTAGTTGGCCAATAAATATTCCTGCTATCATCCTGTCTGGGTCATGTGTGAGGTGTGAAAAGTTGTCTTTCACTTTAAATACAATACATTGTGACATCTCATGATGCCTTCAGATTTTTATTTATTTATTTATTTATATAGCAAAAAGAATTAAGAATCTTACTTTCTAAAAGAAATGAGGGACATGAGGTCATGGCAGGCGATAATGGAAAATAGGTAAACGAAGAAGGATTATTTTGTGTTTGAAAGAATGAATCCCCTGGAACAAATGAAGGAGAAAAAGGAGAGACAGGAGGCGTTTCTTAAACTAATGATGTGCCATGTTATAATTTTTCCTTATCAAATATTTGTGTTTTAAAATGGGCAGAGCTTCTCCATTCATTAATCAAATCATAGCCAATCCCAAACTCTTTTTTTTCTTTTAGCAAAAGTAATGCATTCTTTATGGTCATTTTTTCCCCCACTTTTGACTGTAATGGTTAGATTAGCCAAGATCTTTTTGTAGGGTTAATTACTTAAGTTGTTTATGTTTCAGTTTTCCTTCATATTTGTGTCATAAATATTGATAAACCTGCATTGCTCTTGTTATTGGCGTAAGTAGTTGGCATAAAAATTCAAAAGAATTTGAAAACCCCTCCTTTTAATTGAAAGACTCTCTTGTAAATAATACATACTTTGTTAATAAGACAATGGATGTCAAAGCTGCACTGGGGAGATTTTAAAAAGTCTCCAAGGAGTGGGTTTGTGCCTTTTCTTTAAATATTAAACAGTAAGCCAGCCTGCAGAGGATCTGTGGGGGTCGGGGGTTATGCATCATACTCTGGGAAGATTTAAAAAAAAAAAGGAGTGAGTAATCCTGCCAGTAAAGGAGCAAATCTAGCTGATGAACTTTAAATGACAAAAGCAAAAGGCCGTGGGAATATATGCAGACACAAATTTCATCTTTGTTGCTGGCTTTGTAGGTTTATGAGTTGGAGTCTGAGATATAAGATAGCTTCATCTCTTTATTTGGTGGTTGTTTGAAATGAATAGTAACTTAGCCCACCTCAGGGTACATAAGTCTTTAAAATTATGGCTTTAAAATGTGTAACATTTCCTACAACTACGCAGCACCCACACGACTGCAGGGTTTTGGAAACCGAGATGTTTGAAAAGACTGGCTCAACTTATAGTTCATAAAGTTTACGGTTGCTTTTTATTTGTACAGTCAGAAATGGAGACTTCTGGAAATGATGTCACAAATGCTCATGTATGTCTTTACCACATTCGTCCTTCCCCTATCATATGTCCCTTTTCCAGAGTAAAACAATGAATCCAGGAAAAAAAAAAGACTTCTTTGACTTGCCGGCCAAAAATGACTGTTAAAGAAATATATGTTAATTAATCATCTGTTTGATATCCTGACCTTTTTTGTAATAAATTATGAATATGGATTAAATTAATTCAGGAGTATGTTGAAACAAGCAATGTGTTATACAGCTAATCCATTTTCTTGTAATTCACTTGTTATATATGAGAAGCAGCAAATTTACTTTTTCCAGTTGATCAATTAATACCTGGAAAAATACACAATATCCAGGTACATGGAAGAGGAGAAGTAAAGTACGTTATTGACTCCAGCGCCTCTTTATGGATTCAGGGACAGTCGGGACAAAGAACAGCTTTTGGATGGCTCAGCAGAAGTGGGGAGAGCTTGTTTACAGTAGGTGGTGTGCTCCTGGACATGGTGTTGGGAACATGTTCACCATCCTCTGATGGTGAACATCGAGCAGTAACTTCTGTTTGTGCTGCTGTCACTTTTGTCACCTGTATTACCTGCCGACACTGAATGTGACAGCATCAGCTGAGTTGTTGACAAGCACAACACAGCAGCTCATCTCTTGTGATCTCTAGAAACTTGCATCATGCCACTCTCTCTAGTAGTCTTCCTCCCATAACCTAAAGGTTAATTTGAATGATGATAAATTCTTATTCTTATTAAAGTAATTTACAGCAGTTACGTACAACGTCATGCCTTCGATGAAATTCAATTCTTAATTGTCTTTATATATTTTCTTTACACATTGACTAAAGAAATATTAGTAGCTCAAACATAGTTCTTACCTGGATAGGAGAATTGATCTGTCACAATATGAAGATAACGCTGACTAATGAAATGATTCCCAGCTAATGAAGATAAATACTCTGCAGTTACAAGAGCAGACACCCCCTAAACCCCATCTTTCCCTTCACACTTCACGCAGAGCAGGATGTGGACAGTGACCCATTCACTGAGCTATTTGCTTCCAGCCTCTGGTGTGAGAGATAAGCTGGGATAAATGAGATTAATGACTCTGTTATTGTTAAAGTGGTGGAAAGTCTGGGGCACCAGAAACCATTACTCTACTGTACCATCTGTATCCCTGACTCAACCAAAGCTCCCCTGCAAACTGGATTAAATCTTTCATATTGAAGAGAATTTCACAGTCATAGTTTATGTGATAAAACTAGACGTTTTATAAAGTTAACTTAATTTTATTTTATATTTTGGACCAAATGGTTACCTTGATGCAAAATCAGAAAGTTCCTAAAATATTGTACCACAAAATCCACTTTTAAAATTTGAAAACTTACGAGTGGAAACTGATCATTTTGAATAAAAGCTTTGCTGATTGCTCGTAAGTAACCTTTGCACCAGTTAACATCTGCTCTGGTGTTTTTTAGAGGAGGGCAGGAACTACAGGACCAGAACCAGGACACATTTAATTGTTTTTTTTTCTTTTTTCTTTTTTATTAGCCTTTTTGAATTTCTCTTCTCTAAGTGGGCACATGTGTGTTCTGTGTCAAACTTTTCTGCAGCCACAGGCATGTTTGATCAGTGCAGATAAAAAGTTTCATGACTTCCTCTGGAAAACATTTTAGTCAAACCTGCACCATGGCGCTCCTTTCTCTGCAGCCTGACACATGATCCTAGAACCTGGAAATATATGAAATATCTGCAAGTCGGGGTACGTACGTTGTCTCATCGTCGGAGAAAAGAACCACTGAATCCAAACCCGAGCAGGTCAGGGCTTTAGTGGAAACAGATTTACATAATGCTTGGCTGAAGCAAAATGTTTGGCTAAACAGCAGTGTGGTTTGATTGTGATTGTTTGGAATATGGTTGCCCAGTTGAATCCCAAACCTGGAAGCTTCGGGTGCAAGGAGTTTGGCCTGCAGTTAAAGATTCATGAGCCTCTGGAAAAGGGCTTAAAGTGAACTCAGCGAGAGAGGTCTCTCGATGGATACTGATGATTTGTTGTACAACTTAGATTTGATTTGAAGAGGAGCTCAGCACTCCAACATGATGGATAAATTAATTGGCACTGAAAAAGAACTGCCAGAAAGTTGGACTTTTTACTTACGATGAGTTGAAAAGGTACAACATTTAAGAAATTACAGCTAGTTCTGCTCACAAACATGTCCCTGTTGAAGACGACCTGTAGAAGTTCCTTTCATTTTCTTCCCGAAGTGCCTTTTATAAAACTGAGCCATCAGTCACTAAAAAGTAATAAGTGGTGGAAAAAATCCCTGAATAAAAGGAACTGGTTACCAACACTGAAACAGATCACGTGTAAGACCAGACTTGGACTACTTTAAAAGGATTCATTTTGTAAATCCTGGTTCCTCTGTGCAGAAATCATGGTCTAAAGGTCCGACAATGTTTGTTTGTTTGTTTTAATGCAATTCTGAACTTTGAGATTGGACCTTTTTAAAAGAGAGAAAGAAGACGTATCCCTTTTTTAAAAATTTATTTATTTTATTTATTTATTAAATGATCTCAATCTTCAATTTCAGACTCATAAACTTATGTTTTTTAAACATTCAGTGTTAAGCTGCCTATCTCCTTGAATTAAAGTAACAACAGCAGTTTCAGTTTGGAGCTCAAATGTCCCCATATATTAAGTTACTTTCATGACACTAAGATTTTAAGATTTTTTTTGTTATTATTGTTAAATGTAGTTTTCGTTTTTGTTTTTAGGATTTATCAATGTTTGCAACTACCTCATCTGGGGTTCCAAGTGAACTCAACCAAAACTAAAATTTAATTCAAACATTGTGGAGTTCTGATTGGATAAAGCAACATCAAAGGATATGCACCCACACCGGAGGGTACGGGACTTATCGTTCAACAAGACTGCTGTTTTCCATTTCTGATCCTGTTTGGATCCTCGCTTTGGCAGCGTTGCTTCAATTTCAAGTATTGGGATATTAAAATGATAGCAGATGTCTACATGCCACTTTTTGAAGGCGTGTACTAGGTTTAAAAAAAACTTTTTTGAAAAAATATAAAATTGGCCCCAAAGGATTTCTTTACTGAGGAAAAACAGTTGTCTTTCTGTGGTCAACAGTCAGCTTCAGTGATGAAAACATCATCTTGGGAGTACCAAGTTGCACCTTGTTTTAAGAAAGAAACCTTAAAAGAAAGTCCGCTTTGACTGGCTGTCAAAGTTGAACCTAGAATATCCTCCACCTGTCCTTTTGAGGACACAAACGGTGGACACCCTGTGGCCTCCACCAGGTTGGGGGTATGGGGTCTCTGCTGAAAGCTGATTGTGTTTGGTAAGTTCAAAGTGAGTTTCATCACGTTCTTGCCTCAATAACACACCACTATATGTAGTCAGGCATGCCCTTGAAGAAGGATAAAGATAATAGGGTCCAATATGGTGGTGACAGTATGCTGAATGGTGGTCAAGGATTGTGGGGCTTTCTCAACACCAAGAACAAAGAACACATCAGTCAGGAGGAATAAAAGAGGCCTCTTTCCTTTTGATTGTTTGCCAGTGTTGTCATTAAGTGAACAGGTGTGTGTGTGTGTGTGTGTGTGGTTAAGTTAGCTTTTACAGGACAACTTGTGGTGCATTCACTTTCCAACCCCAAGGGTGTTTCCATTGAAACATTTTTGGAATCATTTGATCCATTCCTTAGCTTTTTCGTCATGTTTGGATGTGGATCGAAACATTAAAATTGTAAACAAAATTATTGTTAATCAAGACATTACACTGAAAGGTAGAAAACTGTCATAGAGTTACTGTTATACATGCTGAGTTTACTTTCTTCTTCTTCTAACATCGGGAACTGTGGGAATGAATGATCGAAGAATTTAACCACTAAGAAAATTGTTTGCACCCACCCTTGGTTAACATGATGCCTCTCTTTGTAGACAGCCTGTTGCTCTCTTGCCAGGTCTTAAGTACAACTGTAAAATGGTTTTCCAGCTGAAAACCAACCACAGACTTGCATCTTTTGTGATGACATGAGACAGGCTTGTAAATGAGCTCAGACTGTGTAGTCTCTGCCTTCACAGGGCCAAGGTACTTTACATTAAATAACTCAGAGCTCCTGAGGAGTCCTCAGTCAATAAAGCTACCACTAATATTTATAACACAATTGTCAATGTCTTTACAACAACAGGAAGGAAAAAAGTTTTATTTCTTTTTTCTAGAAAGTCAAAATCCAGCCTAACCATCATCTTGTGTGGTCAAAGGGTGTTGGTTAGTTTTGAACTGAATTACAGTGGTTTCTTATGTCACTGTGACAAGAGTCAAAAAATGTGCCAAAATGTGAAGAAATGAAATAGTTAGCTGATGCATTTTTTCCCCCATTTCTTAATGCAGTCTCTTTCATTAAATTTCAAAATGTTTTTCCCACAGTTCCTGTCTCACTGTGAAAGATGACACCTGGGACAGTTCATTACCATCTAAAGTCACTAGTGTTTGGGCTTTTTTTGCCTGCAGGAGAAAAAAAAGGGAAGTTCATGCTTCAAAGAAATCTACTTTGACCCCGAGATAAAAGACAACATGCAGGACTCAATCTGTCAGAAAGGAGTCTTTGTCGAGCCACAGGCTTGAGGTTAGATGTAGTCTAACCATTAAGGGATTATGAAACAATGGGCTGCTGTGCACAGATGTGTAAAAGGACCCCTGTCATCCAATAAAAGACCAAGACGACCTGACTGAAAGAGATCAATAACCACCAACCACTGAGTTGTATTAGTCCGGCTGTGATTGGCGCAAATGTTGAATAACTTTTGGTCCATTTTGTATCTGATGTTTACTGTTACTATCATCTCCTGTTTGTTTTGTGTTTAGTTTGTTTCAGCAGAGTTTTAAAATGTGTCTGCTTGTGTGGTGATAACTTAAATATAAACTTTTATATGCATTACCAAGTCCACTAAGATCTGTCCCTAATATAGTAGACAGTAAGTTAAAGACCTTGTACTAAGACGTTCATGAATATTTTGATAGGGGTATCTGTTTTCTTTTTTGTGTGTATCTGTGTTGAAATCCTGTTGTGCATCTGGAAAATTGACTTTTGATCAGTGATCAAAAAATGGAATTCACCCACAGATGAGATGTCAGTTGTAAGAAGTCTGAGTGGAAATTCTGGATGGTGATTGTGGTCCTCTGGGCTTTTGTCAGAGCAGAAAAACATAACGAGAAGAGGCTTAGTTGTCCTGAGTCAGATGTGTAAACCAGACTTTTGGACCATACACCTTCCAGCACTCCTACTTGCATAAAATAAGTCCAGTGATGGCAAATCCTCACCTTGAAAGCATTTTTCTATTTCATTTTAATGTGTGCACATAACACTTGGAATCAGTGGACAAAAGGCTTAAGTTGTTTGTATTTATCTAAAAAAAACTTCAAATTCATATTCATATAACCATATTCTCCTTTCCAAAATGCAAAATGTAGCAGAGGGAGACTCATAGCTGAAGGGCTGAACACACCTCAGTGTTTATTTGTTGTGCTGTCTTGAACATAAGCAGGTGCTGGAGGAGCCTTGAGGGTCAGTCACACTTGTACACAAACCTTCATGTCAATGCACATACTCAAACATACTGCATAATGCACCAATAGTGACGAGATGCAGAATTTATGTGTGTTGCTTTGACAAGTGTTGAGGTTACAGTTGCAGGAAACTTTCAGCTTTTCTGAAGGTAGGCTTTGAAATTTCTTGAAACAACACAAGGAGCCCATACATCACTGTATAACATACGTTCATGTATAACAACTATGCATGCTGACTTGATGGATAGCACTGTTGCTTGCCAGCAAGGTGATTTCCTGTTTCAAATCCTGGCATGTGCCTTTTTTTTAAAATTAGTTATTTTTAATGCATGTTTTCCAAGTGCTTGTGTGGGCTTTCTCCAGGTACTTCAGTTTTCTTCCACAGTCCACAAACATGTATGTCATCTTAATTGATTATTCTACATTGTCCATTAAGTGACAGTGATTGTGCGTGGTTGTTTATCTACATGTGACCTTGAGCCCTGTCCAGGGTGTACGCCTGCCTTTTGCTTGAGGTGGCCCTTGGGGTGCGGGTCAGCCCCAGGAGGTGACCCTAAATAGGAATAGGCAGGTATAGATAATGGATGGATGGAAAATAAATACTTAAGAATTGGTGCCCTATATGACCACAAGCTGTGTCCATTGCTAGGCAACCAAAAAGCTTTCCAGGAAGCTGTTTACCACTTATATTTTCAGCTTAACAGCTCATCACTTCAGAAACACTGCCAGGTTATCTGAATGCAGCGTCAGTACATTTATCAGAAAGGTCTGAAGAGGACTTTACTGTAAATCTAGGATGACCTAGTTTAACCACAGAAATGCAAACATTAGCTGGCATTTCAGTCCCAACTAGTGGACTCACTGTGCTTATTCCCAGTGGAAATAGCAGCTGATCCAGTCGGCTGCTGGATTGGATGCACAAGTAGCCAACTTCTCATTTTTCCCTGTTTGCCTGTTAGTCCCTTGCTTATCATTAGTGAGATTGGCAGCTGATGTTGTTTGCAACAACGTCTCTGCCTTCCCAGGTCATTTTAATGTTGTCCCTTTTTTTCTCTCTGCCTTTTCAAAGGCATCCTTTAAATCATCTACATGCAAAGGAAGTAAAGATGAATACATTCTGTTGTTTTTATATTTTCCTTTCTCTTGGTTTGTTTTTAATTAAACAGTGCCAAATGTAGAGCGTAATTGAAAACTTGAGAAAGGCTGCTAAAATAACAGGAAATTTACAATCAAATAAGAAGTGTTTTGTTTTCTCTTTTTGTTTTGTCTCTTTTTTTCCGCTTTGAGATGAAATGGCTAAGAGTAGCACATCATGCCCAAAATAAAAGCTAAAATGTTCCACTGTCTTACTTTTCCCTCCAATATGCAGCTGTGTGCAGAATGAATGAACAATAACTGGCTGCTGCAGTTTCTGAATCCCCCCAAAGACTGGTGGTTCCATTATGTTCAGGCTGCTTTCATTTGATTTTAAATTCCAGGCAAATTGCTTACGCAGGACGATAGTTTCGTATTATAATTACCTTGCAGTGTCCTGCCCAATCTCATCACTCCCCCATGAGGGTTGTGAGGGAGTCCTGAGTCTCAAGGGCAAATAGTTGAGAAGGCAATGTCACAACGAAGGTGCTGGCAGCCACGGTAACACAATAATTACACCTGAAAAGGGCATCAACATCCACACTGTAACAGCAAGACTAAAGATGGAGGGATTCAGATGTAACTTTCATCTCTCACAGCTTTACTTGGTCTGTGATCCACTAACCTTAACATATGTAAGCTCATTTTACAACATACTGGCATAGTGTAACAGAAAGAGAACCAATAATGCTGAGACGATTTAAAAATGAGAGTTTAAATGTTTTTGCAGCTACAGAGCCCCTGTCAGTCTGAATATTTCCTGCCTCCATTATTTTTGCTTCAGTTTTCTGCAGACGGTTTGCATCTGTAGCAGGAGTACTCAAAAAGTTATGAGGAATGTTTTTCTCTGATGGACCTTTTTTAAATGAAATGCAAACAAGCTTCTTCAGAATTTACCATTTTGGAGTCGGCCAGAAGTTTCCTGTTGAGAAAATCAGCTTAACTACCCACAACTTCAAAGTTGACTTCATCCTTGTGGAGATGCTTTGGAACAATAGAAATGTGACTGCCAAACGATCATATCTGAAGTTTTGTATTTAATAAGTAAATTTTGTTTACGTGCAGCCTTGTATGTCTGGTTGAGATGTTTTTGTTTTTGTTTTTTCATCAGTTTAAAGTAAATTCCCAACTCTGTCTTATCAGTGAAAAAGCAGCCAGAATCTTTGAGTTCATGTGTCTCTTTTAGAAAGCAGCTTGACCTTGTTGCTCGTACCCCTGCCAATCACGCTGAGACTGAATAGTGAAGCCCCTACTTGTTTTCAGTGGAAGGCTGCTGCTTTCTTAGCAGTGAGTTTTAAATTTCAGCTTGAATAACCCCAGTAGCAGTTTTTATTCTGAGTTGACTTGGGACACACACAAGCACATAGTTTTGTTCTACCGTCATCCCACCCCCAGAAACAAAGTGTGACCCCTGAACCCACAATACGCCTCCAGCTTTGTGACTGGTATTTATAATACAGAAAACACTGCTCTAAAACCTGAGGGACGTGAAGTCCATCTCAGTCATGTCAGAGAAAAATGCAATGCAAAGAAAGTTCTGTTTTTCTTTTTGTGTACATGTTGTCTGGATTTCTTTAAATCACTGAAATAGCTGCTGCCGCAAAATGATAGACTGATAGACTTCAATAATGTTAAGATTGTCTGGTGTGCATATGAACCCATTTCTGCCAAGACTAACCTGTCAAACATCTTTCCATTCAGTTTACTCCAGAACATTTATCTGTTTTTAATCATTGTTTTAATTGTTTAATCATTGTTTTTTCTGATGGTGGTTGTGAGGAAAAGCTGCTTCTGTGATAGAAAATGTTTCAGATCTGAGCAGCCGAAAATGACCTTAATTCTTTAGTTGGTTCAGTCCACTAATTCCTATATATGTTCAGCCCTAAAGGCCTAAATCTTTTTTATTCTTATGTTAACCTTTGCATTTGTACTTAGCTTATTTGTGCAGCAGTAATTGTCAACAAAAATAATCTCGGGGCACTTGAAGAAAATCCTTTGAGCCCCTGAAGTGAAAGTTTGCTTGAAAGAGAAAGAAAACAAGCTCTATCAAAGTCACATTAAATACAGTTCAATCCAGTTTATCATAATTAATTCAGACAACTTCTGTTTGGTTCAATGTAGTCCAATTTGGAATAACAATATTTATAAAGTGCTAATTCATTAAGATGTCTAAGAAATTCAGCAGCTTACTGGAAATTTTCAGTTTGATTTGTTTTGAGTATGCAAGTCAGATAATTCGAATTAAGAGATTGAGTGTCATAAAATTAAATTAGGATTTAGTTTCACATAATGGTGTTTTTTTAATCTGTTAGTTTCTTTGAATTAAGTCATGGTGGCTCTTTGAACAAAGTCCATTGAGCATCTTTCAGCAACACTGCATTCTCTGCAACCTCAAGCATTCTCGGATCAAAACATGAAATTGCACTTTAGGAAAAAAAAAAGACCTTCTCAGACTTAAAGCCCTCCATTGCTAGCAGATGTGTTTTCTCTTTGTTTGTTGGTGCTTTTGATGTGATCTGGGGCAGCTCAGCCTGCTTTCTCACAGCCGATGACGATCTGGTATCTTACTGACTCATACTAGCCAGACCTTGGATTCGACCCCTTTTAATCTCCAGCCACCCACATGCTGAAATCCTTTGCTCCCACCCCCCTTGTCTGTGGTGTTTTCTTTGCATAGAAACACTAGTCTGTTGCTCTTTGTCTTCTTGTCTCTCCTGTCACAGAAGGGTTTTCTCATTTGTTTACTTCCAAAATGGGAGCAACAGGGTCAAAATAAGTAAACTTTGCCATCCCCCAGGAATGTTTTTTTTCTTATAGCTTGTGTGAGCTTTTCTTGGACCATTTGTAAATGAAACTTTTTCTTTTGCCTCATTCTGACATCAACATTTTTATAGTATAAAAATTTCACACACACACAAATATATATATATATATTGAGATCTCTGACCTCGTACGACTTTGACCTTGAAGAAGGGTCGTTGCGACAAAGCAGCACTCAGAGGAATGTCAGTTGACAGTAGCGGTGGCCAGTGTGCAGAAGATGTCGCTGAAGTGAGGACAGATCACTGCTGGTGCCACCTCTTAAACAGCCTCACTCACAAGTCATGATGGCTCTTATCTGTCTGAGCTGTCAGACACAAGGTTCGAACACATCCTTATCTGGCTTCCACCCTGCCGTACCGGCTGCTGCAGCTACGCTGGAGGTTGTCATTGCCTTTTAGGCAGATTCCTTTTGGCACCAGTGGAGAATGCTCCCAAGTCCAGACATTGACTGTGGCATGAACACCAAAGGAGAGAGGTTTTTTTTGTTTTTGTTTTTTAAATTATACACTCAGAATACTGATGAGGTTGATGCCAGAGAATATCTGAACTCTTTAGAAACTGTTCAGCATGTGAATTATTCAACCGTGAAATCTTTCAATTTTCTACTTGACCAGATTTCTCTGTGACGTGTGCCAGAGTTCTTTTACCACCAAATCTGCTTATTTACAAAAAAATAGAGTAGTGATTGTGAAATGAAGTGGTTTTGGTTTCTGTTATAATTTCAGGATCACATATATTTTGCTGATGATGTGGTTCTTTCGGTTTAATCAAATTTTCACCTCCACTGCACATCCAGAGCACATAAGTAGCATTGTATTAAAGAAATGAGATCTTTTTGTGGTAGATCACCATATGGAGTGGTATGTGGCATTGATGTGAGCCTGTGGAAAAAGTATAATAGAGATGATTCAGTAAAAGACTGAATTTTAAAAAATCTTTTTAATTCTTAAAGATTACAAGTTGCATGGTTCAAATTGTCTCCTCACAACAAGTCAAGGCCACACAAAAGTTTTCAGACACAAGGAAATTAGGAGAAACCGCCACAGTGAAGAGGAGCAGGAGTAACGAAGGAGGTGGGCTTAACTGGACTCTGTTAATTTGTATCTGCAGTTGTGATGTGGGGGGGAGCCTCCATTAGAAAGCAGTGGTCCGTACCGAGACGCATGGAGTCAGATTTCAGCTTTGCAAGGGCCCCTTGAGTCCCGACACACTGAAGCTGCCTTTGTTTGACTGGAAACTAGAAGGAGAGGGAGAGCCAAAGAGGAGAAGGAGGAGGAGAGTGAGAGGTTTTTTAGTTTAGAGTGAGAGCCACAGAGGCAGAGTGGGCTCCATCTCTCTCACTCTCTCTGTCACTACCACATATGAGCAAGGAAAGTTTAGTGTGGATCTAAGCTCACTGTCAGTGAAGATGACTTCACGGTAAATGAAACTCACTGTGTTTTCTGTAAATGAGTTGTTCTAAGTTGACTTTTGGTCAGTTTTCTCACTCATCAGCTTTACTTTTGTGCAGCACTCCTCCCTGGTTTTTTGGATTATCTCTGTTTGTCTTCTGGGTCTGCTGGCATCACTCCTCTGCCTATCAGCTATTGAACGGTATGTGCTCTCTCTCTCTGCTTAATGTTTGTTATTGGAAACTTCACTTTTTTTCTGCTCTCAGTTTTTTTAACTGGCTCAGAAGTTTTCATCTGTTGGATATTAAAGAAACTGCTTCACACTGGAATGAAGTTACAAGTGTGCTCTTTTCAGAAGATCAAGTAACTTCTATAGTGATGGTTTAGAGCTCAAAGTGAGAATTACTTATTTATATAATTATATAATTAACAATACTAGCTAAGTCTTAAATCACAGTAGTTGAGAAGCAGGGACCAGCTGGGCTGGCCAGATTTCAAAGTTCAACCAACTTGGGGCTCGAGCTCCTTAGCAAACCCTGTTTCCTTGCTTAAAAACCTGCAGGAGTTTTCACCTGCAGGTTTTCCGCTGAAGCTCGCTTCTCTAGCTGCAATAACTTGGCGATCTCCATCAGCGATGTTTTTGTCCCACAGGAACAACCGAGTACTTAAATATTCACAGTAGCTCCCCATTTTCATTGCAAATCCCCATGCTCTTCAAATTATCACCTACATGAATGTAAAATACTTGCATCGCACAAACTGGGGGAATTATGTCGGGCAGTTTTTTGCGAGTGGGTTTTAAAGTAGGCCCCAATTTGGCAAGATCAGTACACCCCAGGAGATACTGGGTTGGACTCAGTCCAGAATCATTACACACACTCTCGTTATAAAGGGTAAGAGTTAGTAAGGTGGACTGTGAAATAGGGTTTGTCCCCAATTTGCAAACCACATTTTTTACTCTGACACTCCATTAGAGTGCATACCTGTTGACTTCAGAGCTTTGTGGTGGTTTTAATTTGTTTCTGACTCTGTTTGGTTTTTGGGGTTCCTGCTGCATCTGCAGAATGTTTTTACAGCTTAAAACTTTTTTTTCTTCCCTTACTTGTAACAGGTCAGTCGAGTGCTTCAACATGTTCCTAATTAGTTCTGAAAAAAGTGCACATTTTCTTTTCCACAGCAAAAAAAAAAGCAAAAACCACACAACATACAAATGGACAGAAACTTTGCAACCAGTAAATCTGCCAGATTGGATGGTGCTCGTGAACACTGTTCAGTGACAGTTATGTGTTTGAGCTCCAGTTTTATTAGTTTTCATCCTGTCTTCAGATGGGTCAATAAGGCATCAGTGGTTTCGTCAGTGAGCTGGAATCTAGATTGACATTTTTAGTTATTTGTGCGGGTGTCTTGACCTATGATCAGCACCAAGAAGCCCAGGTCACAAAAGCAGCATTGTCTGAGCTTACACAGATGATTACAGCTTCTCATTAACTAATCTGATCCCACGGAGATTAACCATCCATAGGATATTGTAAATGATACAGTACTCTGACTGCTGTGTTGAAAAAGTTGAACCATTTTAACTAAAAACTTGTACTTATGATGAGATGGTAAGAATACGATCTTGATGGAATAATTCAGTTCATTGTATTGGATTGAAAAAATAGTGAGATGAAAATTTCCATCTCAGCAGATATTGACATCTAACTTTAGAAGTTTTTCAAGTGTGATTTCAGGGTCCAGTTTCCTCTACTGTAGATCCTGCAGATGTTGGCTGAGCCAGAGGCTCCATTGTCAGGCTGTTTGTATATTTGCCATATTTATAATCCTCAGCCATGATTCACTTTTTCAAGAAGGGGAAATGTGTGTGTGTGTGCACACTCACTTATGCTGGATGACTTGCTGGAGAAGGCACCAGGGACAAATATTTCCAGGCTGCATGCTGTAAATACTCTTGAAAACAGAGCTGTCACCATGGCAACATTCACATTTCTGTGCATGATTTTAAAAATAAAGCTGTTTTAATTCTTTGTGTGAAATACTGCACAGGGCTTCTGGCAGCTTTGTGTGTTACTGATGTGTCCTGATGTTTGTAGGAAGACGCTGGCAGGACAAAAGACATTCCATGACTCGGATTTCAAATTTGACAGAGAAGCTGAAATCTGTTCTGAAGTCTTCAGGATTGGCCATGTAGAGCTGATAGAAATACTGTATCTGTACAAGGCTTATTGATCTAACTGGACCTGCAAGGCCTAACCAGTGAGTCAGGGCATCACGGATTGATCCCTGAATGAGTAAATATACAGAGATGATTAGATGTTAGGCAATAAACTACATGAGAGAATGGATAAATAAAAGGTAAACGGAGAAATGTAGTGATGAAATGGCAGGACTGAACACTGAATGACCAAAGCATCTACTTTGTAAGTGATAATAGATTAAAACAAGAGCTATGTGTATTTATAGTGGATATGTTTTAGGAATGGACACTGACTTGTAATGTTTGAATATTGAAGTTATCATAAATCAAGTGTTTGGGCATCTGCTGGAAAATAATTCCTTGCATGTGTCTAAAGCTGATTCTGACATGGGACCATCTTGTTTTAACTATAACCCTGTAGTAATGTTTTACCTCCAACACACAGTGTCAGTAATGCTTGCTAGCGTTGTGGCAACGCATGTCGGAGGATGTGTCCGACGCCTTGTCATGGCGTGGGATTCTATGTCTTTCATGAGCGATCTGCCAACACTTCGTTTTTGGGTTCATTCTGTCAGTCAAACATGCACGTGGAGAGGTGAATTTCACAGCTGAAGACGACGTTGATGAGTTTTTCCTCTATTGTCCCCCGATGTTTGCTCAAAACAACCCGCTTTTGCTTTTAACTGGTCTCTGTGTACGAGTTCAATGGCTAGACTTTAGCTGTGTTGCTATAACTTGATTGGCTGACGCATGTTGATGCGGGAAAAGTTGAAAATCTCCCAACTTCTGATGGAGGCAACGCAACGAATGCAACCTATAATTCACGCAGACAACGGATGCAGATAATGGACGCAGACTGTGGATGTTGGCGACAGACGCAGATGCAGACGACAGATGTTGGGGTCTGACCCAGATGATGCAGGCGATGCTGTCATATGAATCTTGCATAAGACACTGATTTAAGAAAAAGTGGTTATTTCAGTTATGGCAGCTATTAAAGAAAATAAAAAAATAAAATAAATGCATGTAACACCAAGTTCTAGTCAAAACTCTGCATGTTAAAACTAACATTAAATAAGCCTGCCCTCTATTGTCAGTGGTGCTGGTGAGGTTGCACCATATAATTTAATTCAAGACATTTTTAAAAAACTGGCTTTTAACAATTCTAATTTAGTAGAAAAAAGTTTTGGTATCAATTTAAGAAAAAAAATCACCACCTGGATTTAACTAAGTGAGTCTTTTATTGGAAAAGTACTCCAGTGGTTTAACAGATAGAGATGCTGAAGGCTCATATTATTGATCAGCTTCAGGCAAACAAACAACTTAGACTGTAGCTGGGATAAGAACTGGCTGGCTAAGCACTTTAATTATATTTAAGAAGGTTAATGAAAAAGGTTTATAGATGTTTAACCATGTAAAATGACATAAGAAATACAGTGGCTGTCCTTGTGATTTTGATTAGTAATTTTGTTTGAGATGCCCATGCCTAATTTGTATAATTTGGAATCAAATTTTATGTCAACAAGATTGTTAAAGATTGTGTAATTCAAGAACATAAATCTTTAAAAAAAATTTTAAAAAAATGCTTTGGCTTAGGTTCATAAGGATTTAGACATCAGTTGTGCTACAGGCCTGTTTTTCATATATACAGACGAGTCATAAAAGCAGACTGTTAGGGTTGTATATTCTTTGTATCTCCACTAATCGACGGCATGTTGTAAACTGTGGATATATGCAGGACCACATACAGAAATACACTTGCAGTGTTTTGTATCTCCATGCCTTCACTGACAAAACACACATACAAAACAGCTCATATCATTTGTGGTACTCTCCATCTGCTGTGCACATGGTAATTATTCACAAGTGGTAATGTTTTTAATTATCCAAAACGACATGAATGCCCAAGACACAGTTGGTAATTGGGGGATAATGAATAGGATGTCACGGCAGATGATGTAAATCTTGCCGAATGCCATAATGGTGATTACGCTGAGCTAGATTAGGAGGATAATACGATGAGGACAAGGGTGACAATGAGAGCAGGACTGGTGTTAGGAGGTAATGGTAAATGTTTTGTACATCCACAATGAACCTCCCGAAAGGGTGTGAAAAAATGACTTTAACACACTTTATAATGACTTTCTGCATGAGCTGAATCTGGCTTGAGGATGAAAGTGTGTTCAGTCAGAATAGTTTTTCTGTGAGTCATCGAAGAACATCAAGTTCATTTAAACAAATTCAGCCCAAAACAAAACACACATAGCTGTTTAAAAGAAAAGTTGTGATGCAATGAACTTTGAACACTTTATGGTCCTCTGTTGAGCTGAAATCATCTTTTTTTCTTTTTTTAATCTGTTTAGTGAAGGTCAGTGGAGGACGTTGGCTCTTTTTTTAATTGTTTTTTCTCTTCTCCCTTTTTTTCATTGATAACAATTCTCCTCACATAAAACAAACATAGTTTACTTTAAATCATCTCTGGCCTGAGGCCCAACCACAAATTCACTTCTTTTATACAACTATAACACGTAGCAGCTGATAATGAATTCACTGAATCATCTCCAACCATTTTAGTCAGAGTATCAGCTAAGGATATGACTCTTTAGTCTGGTCAAGGTGACGGTTTCATGTGCAGTAGAAATAGAAAGAAGTTGATTGTCACACACCACGTTTGCTTTGAGCTAAGATAACTATGAGCAAGGGCACTGTTTAGTTTTATCAGTGTATGCAGTATTGTGTGTGAAAAGAAAAAAATATCTTAACATAAATGTTTTTTGTGGAAAGTAGTTTTCCAACCCAGGGCTTCTTTGGATTTACAAGTAATAATTTCTTTCAAGAAAAATGGATGAGGCCATTTGCTGATATGATCCAGTCTAGAGTTTAATTGATTTGTTGTCAGTGGATTCAAATGTTAAATCACTACAACTTTAGAGTATTCATGAACAAAAGCTGGAAAAACTGTTTCACCTTCTGAATTTATCTGGGTTAATCCGGGTAAGAAGGAGCGGTGCCACCTGTTGGTAGTCTATAGATTTGCCATCAGATGTATTCTGACATTAAGAAACATGTAAATCAAGCTCACATTCCCTTTTCTCACTCACACACATGTACACACCCCACTCACACACCTTTTTTCTGCTTGCCTCCATCTCTTTTGTCTGTCTTTTTTTTTGTCTGTCTGTCACGTCTGTCTCCTAATGTAATACATCTCAGTATGAAAACACACCACACACAACACTACAGTGGTCACCACACCACACACACTGCACCCATCACTGTCTTTGTCCTTTTGTCAGTCCGCTGCTTTTATGTTGCACATTGGTGGTTTAGTCCTCCTGGGCTGAATTAGGACCTTAGACACTAATAAAATGTGAGATTAGACTGTCAAGGAGGACTGGTGAAGGAAAAAAAAAAAAAAAAGAAACATGTAAATCCTTCCACAACCATTTGATATTGATTATGACCTAAAAAGAAGACAACGGAGGGAGAAAGAAATTGTTTCTCATCAGTTTTGATATTGGTCATCTGGCAGGGGAAGAACCTTGGTTGTGTCCAGTTATGACTTCACGGATGAACTTTTTAACGTTTGTGAATTTTTTTGTATAAGTTTGTTTCCACCTTAAAGATGTGACACTTGAGTCTAAATTCATCCATTTCTTAAACCTTTTAATTTTGTTATTTGCTGTCTTGCCAGTAGTTTGTGGGAATATATCACATCAGGGAGCTCTGAGCACTAAAGCTGTCACTACATTTGAGAAAAGAAAAAACAAAAAAAAGTGTGACGTAACCATGACTACCACAAAATGTTTGTCAAATATTGTAATAAAAGTGGCCAGATGCTTCTTTGGCCACATTATAATGTAAACTTCATACTCTCCATCTGAAAGGCGGTGGCATAAAAACTGGTGTCTCTGCTGCAATATGAAAATATAATTAATGTTTATGTCTGAGACATTGAGCAGATACTTTTATGGTAATTTATTATTGGACACAAAACCATAACAAAAAATCTTTTGTGAGCTGATTTTGGTTTGGAATAAGTCATATGTGTGAGATTCATGCAAAACAAATCGGCTGCTGGCAGGGACAGTATTTCTTAATGTAAAGTTCAAAGACATGTTTTACTGATATTTGAGCCTGCTTAAATCTTATTCAATTGAAAATAAATTTTATGCACATCTTTTTACAGATTTAATCTTTGTTTTTGTGATACCAAGTCAAGCAATTCTTGTGGTTGACTCTTTGAAGCGTCAGCAAACTAAAACTGGTTCAAGATGTACTGCAGCTTGTTTGTTTCGCACTTTATGCATTCCAGGTTATTCCTGTTTACTTCCATCGGCCAAATCTAATCCTCTCCATGAGCACTTATAGTCATCCGGATGGTAATGTCTCATCTATAAAGGATTTATGAAGTAGCATTGTTTTTTTTCCTGTTTATTAAACGAGTGAGACGTGTTGATGCAAGTGAAGGCTCACTGTCAAGTTGGAAAAGTGGTCATTAAGACTGGAAAGCGGCTTTATAATCTCATAATGTCAAGATATTAATGTTAAAAACAAAAATCTGGAACCGATATAACATGTTACCCTAAACAGGAGTAGCCAAACCTGTCCTAGGAAAAAACACACCTCTATTTTAGGTCATGAGCACAGTGTGACATGTGGCATTCAGTGAGATAAATGAATGACCTCAAAGCAAGAAACCGGAGAACAAACGCAGGATTTGTTCAGTGTAGGAGGGTTTCTGTGTGGGAGAATAAAGGTGACTCCACATGTCACCTTGACCCCTTTTGTGCTCTTAGTGTTTTTGTTTATTCTTTTATTAAACCATCAGTCGTGGCCGTAAATGCATCGGTGGAAGAATCTGCCTAAGATGGAAAATTAAAGCCTTAAAAAAGAAAGGCAGTTTTAGACAGAAATGTTGGTTCATTCTTCAAGACTACACATCAAAGATGGCACATTTTTGCTTCAACTCTTATTACATCTTCTTTATCTGAACATCCATCGTCATTTTCATCAAAGGTTTCCAAATGAGATGCTGCAGCTTGGAGCATTTGTTGTATATCAACTATTTAAAGAAGGATGAGTTTCACTATTGTTCTCAGTCTCCTGGTCCAGCAGTTTTTATTTGACAGTAATTAATCATACATCATTTGGTCTGGCTTAAATCACTGTGGCATGGATGTTTCCCATTCCCAAATGATTAATTCAAATAACTAATTTGTTCCCTTGACATTTCCTGTGTCCACTTCCACCATGCACATATTCATTGGCCTGGACAGCCATCATAATTCTTTTACTGTTCTACACAAAATTTATCTGTATTTTCTAGTTTGATTTCCATGGAGACGGTACCAATGAACCACAGTGAAAACCGCCTTTGGATGCCAGTGAGTAGCCATAGTAACAACCCGAGTGGCGTAAACCAAACACATCCAAAATGGCATTCAGTGGGAGCACTGGTGACTGACTGATGAAGGCTGAAGAAAAGCGTGCTGATCCAAGGTGTTGTTTGTGGTTCTGAAGCCATCTTGGTTGTTTTGACTCTTGGATGGTCCTGTATGAGTCTTCATCTGAAGACCGCCTCCGCCCTGTTGTGATTGGTCCGGTATACTCTGTACCAGTGGAAAAGACTGACTATGAGGGGTATGAGGGGATTCTGGCCAGACTGCACATTTATTTACTCATTCAAGAAAGATTGTTTATTTGTTTTTGTCCCTCTCACTTCAAAAGGTAAATCCATAAAATATTGTGTTTAAGATGAGCTTCCTGCAAAACTCCTCAAATACCCATCAACCCCACTGATTTTTTCTTATGTAGCACAAGAATTAGTTCAATTTAAGACGAAATAAAGTTGACATTTTTGCTTTTAAACCCACAATATCGTCAGTGATTCATGTTTGACATATTCATCTTGTAGATGTTGAGCTGTGGCTTAACTTTCTGTAATAACAACCAACCACACATAGTTGACGGTTATACACAGTTGTTGCTTAACTCTGTAATGGATGTAAGATTCTGAAGAGGCAGTGGAGAGTACATGAGT
>JAOWBL010010503.1:19032-44266 GCA_028564865.1 Zenarchopterus dispar | reverse complement strand
GTACCAGCTGGAACAACACATCTGGGAAAAATGTGGCAAATGGCAAAAGACAGAGTGGGGGTTTGTCTAAAGGGAGTAATAAATGTGAATTAAAAGAAAATTTCTCTCAGTAGCTGAGTTTTGGGACATTAGTTTGTAATCATGGTTTCAGCTGTAAAGGGCATGGTTGCAACTAAACCACAGTGCGTCACGCATACAATGATTTCATTATACTAAATAAAATGTGATATGCAACATGGAAGTATTAGTGTAGGAAATAACATGCTCATACTGTAGGTTTTGCCTGAGCAGGGCTTAAATATGCCTCAAAACTCCAATTTACTAATCTAGAGTGGTATAAAGTGGCATGCTTATTTTTCTGGGAGCGGCCAGCTTTCTGGCTTTTGGACCGCTGAGGCCTGATGAATGAAAACATGGAATTTCTAACAGTCTGGAAATTGTCTGTCAGGGCGGAAAGATGGAGCAGAAACAAGCAGGTGTCTGTTTGGCTGTGAGGAGTCCACAGAGAGGACGCGTCTTGTTGCACAGCAAACGAGCATCTGAGTGTGTGAGGTCAGGGAGTGCAGCCCATCAGTGTGTGGCTCAAACACACACATGCATGTAAAAACGGGGGATTTTAATGACGCTCGTCCCTGTGGTCCTGTATATAAATGTGAGAGTGACTGCCTGTCTTTGCTGTTGGAAGAGGGCTTCTCTTAATAACAGAGTTGTTGTCAGCAAAACAGATTTACAGCTTCCTTTTTTCATTTTTCTTCTCTCTCTTTTAAACTCTGATCTCTGCTTGTTTGGTTAGTTTGTGGCCTTATACGTGTTTGTTCTTGTTAACTAATAAGTAAAAGGTAGTACATTAAAGGCGTTGTTTCAGTGTAGTGGGAAAAAGTGAAAGTGAGGGAATATGATATACAGTATGTACATGAGGAAAACTGAAGGACATTCCTACGGCGCATCTGCAGGAGATCCTGAATGTTTCCCACTGGTACGTGGGATTTGTGCTGAGGTCGGTTTGTTTGTGTGTGCAGTCAGCTGGTCCACAGCTGCTTATTTGTGAGGATACTGTCAACTCGTTTCCTGAAAATCCCAACGCAAATTTAATTAACAGTTTGGTCTTAATTTTAGTTTATTGTTTCACCACCTCTGGCCAGTAAACATCACCAAACATCTGCCTCATTCTCAGCCTCCCTTTTTTTCTTTCTTGTCTTTCTGCATCAGTCATTTACTCTCCTGCCTTTGTTTTATTTTTGTTGACCTTTTCTGTGGTTTCTGTGTGGGACTTGCTGGAGCTACAGCAGAGATGAGGTCACTGGTACACATCTGAGCAGCTTTCCAAGCAGGACATTACATTATGAGAAGGTGATCGATGTCACTCACTTCAGCTGTCAGAGTTTTTAATGCAGTTTTAGTGATGGTTGTATTATACATTTGTCTAAATCTTTGGAGACTTCTGAGAACTGTGCAAATTTATACTTGGTTGTTTCCCAGCTTCAAATGAGAACCAGATTTGAATTTGAGAATTGTCAAGCAAGCCAGTACAATGGTAATCAACCTGATTGCTTGAAAACTGGCTCATTTAACCTAAAAAGCTTTTTAAGTTACTCTTGTCGTTTCTGTAACCTAATGTTAAGTCAGGCAAAGAAATCTGTGCAGTATCGTCACACTAATGTTGTTGCTCCACTCAGCCGAGCAAAACTCGCTCCTCGGGTGAGTTGAGCCCGTAAAACGTTTTTGGCAGGTTGAAGTTTTAACAATTCTCAAAATCACTCATTTCATTTCCAGATCTCTGTAGCAACAGGTGGAGCAGAGATCGCATAGCCTCCATGTGTCCAGTATCTTTGTCCTGCTTTTTCTTTGGGAACTTGATCTAATCTCTCTGGTGAATGACTGGTCACCTCAGGCTGCAGTTGGTTTTAATCCTGCAGTAACCCTGTCTCTAGATCCTCTTCAAAATTCAATCAGGTGGTAGGGAAGGTTGTCCACTAACTGTAATCAGGGCTTTTTAGATCCTGACACCCCCAACTTTATATAATCAACATTAAGTATATACTTAGGAGTTCATTGAAGTAATCACTGAGGACTGTCTTTAACAATAGTACTGTTGCATTTGGAGTTTGAGGAACAATTTTGCATTTGTAAGAAATCCAAAGTTGTTCCTTAAACTCTCAGATTGAAAATGGTCATCTACTAATTAGAGAGTTGTGGCTCAATCCCTGGATTCCCCAAGTCATATTGATAGATAGATCCCAATAAAACGTGTTGTCTCTTTCTATTTCAACTATTTCCTGAAAACCCAGCTGGGTCCAACCTGGTGCCGCTGTGGTCACCTGAGGAGACGTTTACCCGTCTGTCAGGCACTTCCACTAAGCAGCAGATACGAAGCACATGCTCCACTCTAATTTCCTCGCCAGTAAATAATGCCAACTGGAAAGTCGCTTTTGGATTTGAACAACCGACTTTGACAGAGGCTTTCTCTCTTTTTTCTTTATCTTCTGGATTTGCTTAGCACAAGGGAACGAGACTTGTTAGAGGATAAGTTTCAGATGGGCTCAGTACCTGCGTAATGGGAAAACGCATCCAGAAACTGGAGCAGCTGTAGCCACCCTTTTGTCAGTCAGTCACTGTTAAAAGTACTTTTATTCCTGCTGGTGGAGGGAAACCAGAGACAGAGCTCAGATGTTTTTCATTATGACTTTACTGTGAGTATTAAAAAGAAAAAAAAACATTTAGTAGGAAAACAATTCTTCAAGACCGAGTTCCTTTTATTTGGTTTTCTGTTAGTCATCTGAACATATAACATGTAAAGCAATTGTCTTTTAAATTCTTGATATTACATTTAAAAAAGACATTTTTGCAACCAAGACTTTAAACCTGAGAGCTCGCGATCAGTCTAATTTCTTTCATTATATTTAACGATGTTACAGTACATTATGGCATTGAGATTAACGCCAGTTTCATGGTTTCCCCATCGGATCAGGTCAGACTTCTGGAGAAGACCATGAACTAACCGGAAAAATGGATAGAAAACTGTAAACATGCTACATGTTTGTAATCGGACACAAACACTGTTCGTTATTTCTAACAGCAGGAGACTTGTGGCCCCTTCACCCTCAACTTTAGACAGAGGTATTTTCCCCGCATTTGTTACCAATTTGTCTGTTTCAGCAGTAAAATGCACATGGGTGGAAACTTGTATATAGGCGGAAAAGTATTTCACATAATAAAACAAAACAGTTGGACTTAGTACAGAAATGGTGCTGTGATCAAAACTCATGCAAATTTCCTTTCAGAATGAATCGCCTCACAAATTTTGACATTTGTAGATTAATCCTAAACACTATTTTTCCCCTCAATATACAGAGGTTGTCATGCTGCGTTTTTATCTCCTGGTTGAATAAATCCTTTCCAGGTATGTTGCTGTGGATCAAAAAGCCTGGAAGAGCACATGCGGGCACTTGGGTTTTATTGGAGGTTAACAGCTCCATGCCATATCCTCTATTATTGGGAGGGAGGCCGGCTTCTAAATCTGGATCGCTTTACACCTACGTGAAAACTCACACTCAAAATCCACGCAGCTTTAGGCCAGCTGAACCAACGTTCAGTCGTAACATTTGCTTCTGGATTACATTAACTCAACAATGGCTCTGTAAATCAAACTTCTGTAGAGCGCTGTTCATTACCAGGGAGAGGGGGACGAGACCAAGGGACGGGTTATTGTGAGCGTGTGTGTGTGTGTGTGTGTGTGTGTGTGTGTGTGTGTGTGTAGTTTGAGGTGTTGAGGTTCAGATTTGTTCACATTGTGACATTATGAGGACTTCATGTCCTCTTTGTGGTCAAAAAGAACTTCCAGTGTGTGTAATTATGCAGTTTTAAGGTGAGATTTTGGTTTAAACCGAAGTTTACTTTAGGGTTACTCTAAGAATTGAAGTTAGGAAGGTAGCGGTCGTGGTAATGGCGAGTCTCCAGGAGAGCAGTGTAAGGTCTGAATAACTGAAAACACGTGCACTAAGCTGCAGTAAATACCCGTTATTTCCAGTTTGATGACTTATCGTCTTCTGGCACGTGCTGCAGGTTTTATGGTTATTAAACAATGATACAAAAGTTTGTTTTTTTCCCTCTGGATCTGTCGCTAGTGTGATTCAGCCAAAAAGATGACAAGAATGTTACAGTGCTAGGAAAGATTTCCTCCTCTTTGATCCTGGCCCCTCTCTCAGCCCCCTCTCACAGTTGTTGCACTCAGCAACAACATCATTCATAAAGCTCATTTAGGTCCTAATTTCACCAGCATTTCGGGAATTAAGGCTTAATATTAATCAATTAGCCAAATCATTTTATATTGATGATTAGAATGTGAATGCCTCGCAATTGGAAAATAAATAGCCATTGCAATTTTTTTTTTTTTTTTGCTAAATTAATGTTGCATGTTGATTTTGCAATAAATTTTCAGTATATTGAAACATCTTTGTGATGTAGACCCCTCGTCCCACATCACTTACTAAAAGGTTTACTGGTTTAAAACATCTTTAGTTCTGAAATAATGGATGTTGCTTTTCTTTGGAGAGCTTTAAATGCTGCAGGAGTTTCCTGCTATATTTTCCTACAGAAATAGGTCATATGTAATGTTAATTTGAAGGTGCAAAGACAATAATTTAAACTACTTTAATGGACGCAGACACACATGAACTAATGTCAAGTCGGAGCATTTTAGGGTCACGGATGTGATGCAGCTAAGCTCAATTTCAGGAATCAGGATGATGGATCTAACATGGGATTTTTGTTTTTTAATGCTTTTGTAAATAGAAAGTCTGAAAACTGTTTTTGTAAATGTGAAGAAATATATTTATCATGACAGGGAAGAATTTGAATTGAGCATTTTTAAAGATGTCTGTTTTGTCTTTTAAGTGTCAAAAGATGGATAGTAAACATTTGTGGTCTGCCTTTGTTTATTTCTGTTCTAAAAGTGTCAAAAATGACACTTTTAGAACTTGTATCTTTGATTTTACATGGTTTTGCCAATAGTCAAGGAACTTGACGGTAAAATAAATGTTTTTCATGGACAAGTTGACAAGAATGGTGTCTGAATAATGTCTTTACTCGGAACAGACAGGATAAAACAAGTTGGACTCGGCTAACTTTGACTGTAAAAGCAGAACTCAGGTAAACGTAAAGGCTGGACGGCTGATAGCTGCAAGGTTAAAACAGCTGTTTCTCTGTCTTAGTTTAGGCCCACGCATTTGTAAACTCTTCACTCTTTGAGAGCAGAGTCAAAAACCTTTTAATTAAAAAAAACTTTTATGTTTGAATAATTGTTTGAATAAAGGTTTTTATAAGGGAAGGAGGACCTGGCAAAATGAAGCATTTACCTTCAAAAGTGTTTATTGGCTCTTGGTGTGGTTTTTCAATCTTTCTCACTCTCTCATAAATATCTTTGTTTTCTTTTTTCCTCTCAATCTCCCCTCTTTGCTATTTCCCTCGTCTTTTCTCACCCTCCTCATGCATGTTAGATGAACGCCAGATTCAAGCCCGTACTATCTAAACCCAACAAAGCAGAGCAGACCAAACACTTTCATCCAGATTTGCATGTTTGCCTCTTAAAGACTCGGGTCATTTGCTTTACCCACAATTCTCACATTCAGGAGATGGGGAATTTTAAATGATAATAAAAGCTCAGTGAGTTTGACCAAGTTTTGACTCGATAAATTATGCCAACAGCTGCTGAGTGTTCTCAGTTGTTGTAAGACATCGGGGTCAAGGACTGAGGTCATTTCCTCTCCAGACTGACGGTCACTTTTTGACACAATTTAGCAGCCAGTGCTATTTTGAGACAGTTTAGGGCTCTGTTTCATTACCCCTCTAACACGTCTGTTTTCTATCACTCTGTTCATGAGCAACTTTGGTGGGTTTTTTCCCCACTGCTTTTATCAGATCACTTGGCAGATATGTAGCACAAGTGATGGACAAGTATACTTTTAAAGAGCGACTGCAAAGATCTCCACGTCTTAAGTAAACATAAACATGTCTTTCCTTCTAGCATGACTGTTTACTGTAGCCACTTAAACAATGTTTTTTAAGTGGGTGTATGCTGAACAAGAATGCTTTTGTGTAGCTTGAAAGTAGGAATAACATTTGAAGTTTAATTGTATAATCCAAGATGTCAATTCAAGCTTCACAGTTTCCTCACGAGACCTCAGAAGATGACATTAAAACACCTTACAAGAGAAGAGCATACAAGAGATTTATATAAACTATTCAGGAGGAAGTTACGTTGGGCGTAGATGTTTAGCTGAAGACGGGGCACATAAGTGATACTGAGGCATTCATGTATAACGGGCTGTATAATGACCACTCAGGATTCTTTAAGTTCATTAAATTAAAGTCGGCGTACTCCGACACAAACTTTACATCCTTTGAGGCAAAGCTTCCGTTTGGGACACAGCATACTAAACTCTGTTCCTGCACTTGTTTGTGTGGGCAACAGGAAACATTCAGCAACCACTTCCTTGAAGCAGCAGCTTCCTGGTCCGGTCTGGTAAGTCCGTGAATGGCCGGGACAGCCAGTGGGTTGGCACCAGGCCCAAGTTGAAGTTGTAGAGAACAACTCGCACTGCAGAGCCCAAGCAGATGGTATCACTCAGGTCCTCCTCCACCCACATTGTGTAGAAATACTTTGGATAAGCTACATCAGTATCTTCAATGTGATGAATACAAACATCCCAAATCTTTGCCTGACTCAAATCTTTGGCAGTCGTTGCTGGAAAAAAAAGGAAAGGGTATCTTAAGGGATTTGCTTTTTGGCTTCAGGGGCTGATGTGGATGAAGACAAGAAAGTCACAGGGGCATATTCAAGTGCAGATCCTGATTCTTTAGTAGCATCTTGATTTATTTAAGTTTACAGCCTTTCATTATTTTTCCATGTATTAGTTTTCTTTATTTCTAACTTTACAGCTGAGCCCCCCCCCATTATTCCTTGTATCTACTTTCATTTTCCACCTCTGACAGAATCTAAGATGAACCCTGTCAGAAGATCCCAGCTGTTCAGTCCATGAAGAGTAACAGTTCATTTTTCTCCTTTTAACTCACGATTGCCTCTGTCTTGTTTGTTTTGTGCCTCCGTTTTATTCTCTCTCAGAATCAGATTTTTAGTATTCTTTAAAGAGAGAGTTTTATAACCTTTTTTCAAGCTCCGCCTTGAATCTTGTACACTGTCGGCAGCCCATCATTCCTTTGACACTTTGGTCAAAGAGCAGTTTCCACAGCTGGTTAAACAAAGACCACAGCTTGCGGTAAGCCGAGACAACATGCCATTTACACAGACGAGCGCGACATCTGAACCTTGGAGACGGCCACTTTTAACGTCAGACTCTGGCTGCTCCAGCTAGGCAGACGAAGAGTGTGTTTTACCAACGAAACTTCAGGAACTAGAATATTGAAATGTCACTTTTTGTAGTGAGAAGGTTTTAAGCATGTTTCCTTGCTGTATGTAGCATTATAAGGGTTTAGTTGTGAGATGTATCCAAGCAGTTGACTCGGCAGAAAGGATCCAGCTTCTGAGTTTTTATGTACTATTATATTGTTTAGAAGTAAATCATTTCAAGTTTTTAATTACATGTACAACACAAAAGCTTACACGTTTTCTGAATAAAAACCCAGAAGGGTTTAAAAAATTAGCTACACTCCATGACTATATACACTGCAGGACTACTTTTAACTGCAATAACTTCTTGAAGCTATCGTTTTTTTCAGTTTTGGGCCAGTCTTCTTCAGTGTTGGTTAAGTTAATTGAGGTTTGCTGGTATTTTATGATAAACAGTTTTCTTAGACATCCTGATGTCTTACAGACAACCCACAGCTCTTACCTGAAGATTAAGCACGTTTTCCCTTCCTTAACACATTGTCATGCTTTAAATGATAAAAGCTATGCTTTCAAATAGATGAAGCTCTAATATCCCACTAAAAAGTGACCTGAGAAGCTTTGAGTGAGAAAAGAAAATGCTTCAAATACTTCAGTCTACAAAGACGATACTGTTCTCAGGCTAACACTGCTCCATATTGAGATGGAAGATAAGGATTTTGATGAAGCAGGGACCTGGAAGGTCTCTCTCTCTCTCTCTCTCTCTCTCTCTCTCTCTCTCTCTCTCTCTTTCTTTTTTTTGGGTAGGACATACAGGACTCTGCAGCCCAAACTAACTGGCTGTCTGAACTTTTCAGCCTTTGGCTCGTTTCAGCTTCAGACCTGCCAGCTTGTTCACAAAATAAAGACCGTTATCAGCGAACAAGCTCCAGTCCAGTCTGCTCGCTTCTCTGGGAACGCTCCGGGGCTTTGAGTTTCTTTCTCTCACTCTGACCAACACAAATGTCCAGATTCTTTGTTTTTACATTTCATGCTGTCTCATTCAGCATTTCATAGGAAAGAAATTGTTTAAAAAAAAACATTACGAAAGCAATATGCTCTCATGCACCTACTTTCCCTGTACTCTTTTCTCCTGGATGGCACGATTACGCTGTTTTCATTAGGAAGTCATTATAAACTCCCACCTTTCACGGTCTGCTGACTTCGCACATTAACTCCTTGTCATATATACAGAATTATTGCAGTAATTTGAAGCAGAATTTGTTTTTTTTTTTTATGGAAGACAGTGTGTCTTCAGATATTGGTATAAAACAACAAAATGGACATTTCTCAGAAGGAAAAAGTTGATCAAGGTATTAAATCTGTAGGTTTGTGTGTCCAGAAACAGCTTTGCAGTGTATATATTATCATACATTAAGTGGACAGTGGTGTGTAAGACCACCGGCTGAGAAGAAGCTGGCTGCTCTCAGTGAGAAACAGTAAACCCTGCTCCCCTGATGAAAGTTGGATGAAATACAAGAATGCACTCTGCTTACCGCCCAGCCCCTTTTACCTCAATTCAGACCTCGCTGTACCTGTCACACATAGAGCTCCTGTTGTACTTCCGTGTGTGTAATTCAGTGTGTGAGCTAGCAGAAGAGATTTCTTTTTCAAGACAAATTTCAGAAAAATCTTTCATAATGTTGCAGCTTCAGTGTTTTATGGTAATTCAGGTAAGTCTCCTCAGATCCCACCAACTTCACCATGTTGTCCACGTGGAATATCATCATTTTCATCCAAATTTCTATCATAGAACTTTATTATTTTTTTTGTTTACTTTATACTTTCTATTACCACTGCAAAACAGAACCATCGCCAAGGCAACCAGCTGCCAGCATCACTCATCTTACATATTTGTTATTCCTCTGAAGCTAAAATTGATCTCTCAAGAGATTTAGTGTGGAATCGATCGTCGCTTCAAGCATGAAGTATGTAGTGTTAAAGTATGGATGAATAGTCTTGTGTGTTTGTTGAGAGGATGAGAATATCCAAATGAGCTATGTCTTTTGTTCTGTTGTTTCCTTTTATTTAAAAAAAACCCGTAATGTTTGATTCTGGAGTGCACTAGGTTCTTTCTTTGTTTTTTTTTAAAGCTAGGATATTTCATAATGAAAACATACCTGGGAGGGTGTCTTTCTCCTGAGCATCTTCAGATGTTTTAAATACAAATTCAAGTTGTTGACAAGGAAAACTACATTAGTTGTTTATATAGCATGGTGCCTCTGTAATCTAACCTCAACACAGCATCAACTTAGTCACACAAAGGCAACAGCACAAAGCCTTGTGATGACATATTTAGCTGAGTATTACATGAACTGAAGTCTTATCAGTATTTTACAGTTCAAGTTCAGCGTAAACCAACGCTGATAACATTATACTGTAAGGATTTATCTTTGTTTACGTATGTTCTATCATACTGCAGGGACATTTACTAAATTGACTCTTATATAACTTAAGATGGCTCATTTAAACTCTCTTCTTCTGATGACTATTTATAGTAAATTTGATGACTGTAGACAAGATTTCAGAAGAGTATTAGCTGAATTTCATATTTGTTCTTCAGTTTCCTTACAAACATCTGCATAGCAGTCGACGCTGCACTTTGTGAGAAATATCATGAGAGATTTAAACTCCTTTGTTTCTCATCAAACTTCTGCCAACTTGCAGCTGGCAATTCACCATTTTTTTTTTCATCCCAATCTCTTCAACCAATGCTGAGAACGGAGCACAGATCGCATTCTGCAATACTGAGGTCAGTAAGCTGGACACTTCTCAGCTGCAGAGACAATTACGTCCATCAAGAGCCAAACAACTTGACAAAACAGGCGCAAATGCTCGCCAGTAAAGAATCCTCTCATCACATCTGGAAGGGATGCTCGGTGGTTTCAACACTGCAGTTGGCATCAATGAGGTTTAGACACTGTGTACTACCTCGTTTTACTGTGGTGGGTAGAGCAAATGGTGAGCTGAATAAGAAAGTGATGCTCTGGCGCTGGAGGACTTTCACGGGTTTAAGAAACAACGCAGCAGTAACAAGACGAGTAGGGGTGTCTGTTTAGCCACAACTGCAGTGTGATGTTTAAACGTAACTTCTAGAGAGCATTTGATAAGTTGTGGGACAATTAAGCCATTTTAAAGTTATAAAGATTTGTGTTTTGACTACATACTGTATAGATGGAACCAAACTAATTTGACAAACTTCAGGAATATTAACTCTCCCCATCATGAAACATTGTGAGTATTCAAAATCAATAATTTCAGACTTTTGATGAACTTGACCACAGTAAATCCTGATTCAGAGCTTCAGATCCAGGTCATTTAACATTAGTATTTGAGATTTGTTTCATTTTACGCAATGAAACTAATTACGTTTTCTTTATTTTCTTTCTGTTGATGGGAATTATTAGGTCATGCCAGAAAGATCACAGCCTGTTCATGGTGCTGAGTTAGCGTTTTTTTTTTTTGTTTGTTTGTTTTCAGTAGTGGTGACCAAAGCTCTGTGCAGGGGTTAACTGGGGACTTGGACCCCAGTTAGTTTTGCTTGACTTCCCAGAGCTGAGGTGTTCAGCCAAGAACATGATGTGTCACGGAATACTGATGAAATCCTGAAATTTGGATAAGATTGGTAACTTTTTTTCCTCCGGTTAGTTCTGATTAAACTTTGCTATGACTCATGTTCTGCAGCTGCATCAGGAGTTCTAATGGCAGTTTATGTAACCCACCCACCCAGTATCAGTGGGTCAAAGTGCCATACAGGACTGAAAATTGACCCTAGTGATACAGATTTTGAATGGAGCCGTATTATTGTCAGCAGTAAGACATAAGACTGTCTCTGAGCATTTGTCCGATGTGTTTTCTTAGCAGTCTAATAAAAATGGCCAAATGAAGTCTGTTGATTTAAGGAACTGGATGTGCTATAATGTTCAAATATGAGTTCAAATACCCAAATCTCCTTTTACATGAAGCTGATTCCAAAATGTATTCAACTTCCTGTAAACCATCTGGTTCATCTTACATGTTCTTCAAATTTAAATGGCTGTAAAAGCTGACTCCACTTTATAGGATAATCAGCTGTACAGTTGATGTCCTGTTACAAGGCTATTACAGCATGAAGTCATGCTGGCTTCATTTTGGTCAGGAATCCTGGAGCCAACTGTTTGGCGTCATGCTTTTAAGAAAAAAGGAAAAATGCAAGCATTTGTGTACAACTTGGACACAAAGTATATCATTTTGAGTCTTTTCACTTGCAGAGATTTTCAAGAGTTTACAGTTAGGTTGCATCAAAGACTCAAAGTTGCATTTCTTTACATTAAGCGTGCTTCCTAACCGTCCTGACGTTTTCATGCTTAAACCAAACAGAGAACAGGCTCCTCTTGTGAATGTGTTGTGTTTCAAAACTGCATGGGGTAACTTCCCACTTTGGAAACCCCTCATGGCAGCTTTGCATATCTGTTTGCATTTCTGAGCATATGAAGGACAGCGTTGTAGCTGCGCTAGCTAAGGAGTAGTGTGTCCAGAGTGAAGATACAGGAGAGTTCTGCTTTATTCATGTGTGATATACTCTTCAAGTGGTGATACAGCTAATATACAAGAGACAGAAGGGGAAAAAATGTGTGTTTTTCTTCTTCCAGCGCATCATTGTTACAAAAGATCTATCACTGAAAAAAGTCAGTATATCTTAAAGATATGTCAGCGAACCCGGTCTTTAAACATTACAAGACATTTTCCCATATAAATCATAATCTTCACAGCATTTGTCTCCATGTGTGGCTCATGTGGTTCTCTTACTGCAGTGAGGTGCTTGCAACACTATATAATCTCTTCCCTGCTGGGATCAATAAAGGGAAGCTGTGTTAACCACAGACTTCATGCTTTGGATAAAAACTTTGTTCAAAGTCTGCATGAAATTGAGCAAATCTGGCATCTTGCTGACTTGAGGGCATTTTTTTGGTCTTCGTTTCTGTATTTAAAGGCGTGTTATTCCAGTATCTGAGTAAAGCTGTTTTTATTCCCAAAACACAAATATCGAAGGTTTATTTTGAACATCTCCAGTTTCTTTGTCATGTAATTTGTTTGAATCTCACGTATTCCAGTGGGCTTGAGGCGTTTTTTTCTGTCTTTAAGTATTTAAGTTGCAACACTTATCGAGTAAAAGTCAAGGGTTTTTTGATGCAGTTGAGATGAGTCTGTCCTAACTGGAAAGAAGGGTGTTTTTGAGTCTGACGTCATGCTGAACAAGATGTTTTCATTTCTGCCACTTCTTTTTTTTGCTTTCCTTGATACTGATGCCAACTTGGCACCTACGCTCAACACTAACAGAGCGGCTTTGTGCTACATGAATGCTGCAGCTTCACCTGGCCCTGCACACGCATATATTCACAATTTAAACATACATACTGTATGTACTTAGAAATTTACCAAGAAGTCCCTGCTTCTTATAAAACATACATACCACTATGCTTTCTATGAATAATTACCTTTATAATATGATAATGTTGTACTAAAAAATGCTGCTTGGATTGACTATCATCCAGGAGTAGCAACTAACATCATCATGTTTATCTCATAAGATTTTTACTACCATATACTGTATGTTAATACAAATAAATTCCTGGTAAATCTGTTCTTATTTACTTTTTTCTATTTCCATTATCAGATGGCAAAATGGGTCGGAAATGGGGACTGAAATACCATCGATTAGGACTAGTCATTAACCAGTCACCATTGACTTTTATACTTGCAGTGATTTTTATATTGGTTTTATTTAAATATGGCTCAGAATGTCGGTTCACAGACTCGCAGTTCCAGTCAGAGCAGAACGATTCGAGTGTTTACGTTTGTGACCTGATTGATTGACTGATTGACTGTCACTTTTCAACAGATTCAAACTGATTTGTTGGTACCCATAATACCCTGAGACTAACAAAAGTAGTAATAAATTTAAAAAATGACTGAAGATAGATTAAAATTAAGAGATGGCTTTGAATTATGGTTCAAAAGAATAATTTAATAAACAAACTAAAGAAACTGACCTGAGCAAACTAGTTAGAAAAGACTGCAGGTGCATGTTAAACTAAAGCTGATCCTGTTCTCAGCATCGCACACGCCGTCAATCCTGCAGCAGGTCAGGCTGACCTTTTTTAAAAGCTGAAAAATTGTCTCTCTGCTGTTTGGTGTCATGCACCACTGAACGTGCACCAGGGAAACCAAAAGAGAGAGTCGTCTGCGATAAGAAAATAACAAGCAGTTAAAGTTACAGAAATCCCAGTAACTTCAACTGTTAAATATAAAGCGAAAGGTCTCAACTAATTTGTCCAGGCCAGTTTAATGAGTTTATTTTTTTAATGATTCTGTTGAACCACAAAAGCAAAAGCAAAGACAGATTTTTATTAGTAAATTATTATTTAGTATTACTTTTGTCAGTTTGAAGTTATTACAGTGACCATTCTTTGATGAACAAGTTGTCCGTGTGTGTATTATCTTTTTAATAACATCAACTCCCAGAAGGTAGAAAAGTGGTATTTTCAGCTCTTTCCATCCAATTTTACACAACTACTGCACACTTGGTGTGTTAACGTGGGTTGTTATAGTGATGTGACAGGATGTTGTGAGAAAAGTCCACCCTGAAAACTTTTGATTTACTGCCAGTCACGCATAAATGGGGAAATATACTGCACAGTGGGAGGAATTTTATTAAAAAAGTGATTGACTGAAAGCCTTTTACCTAAAGATTGATTAAAATTACTTATTTTTCATTGAGACTACAACTAAAACTACTCATACACTGCTTTTGACCAAAAGTGGTGTAAAATGGTTTTTTTTTTCCTGAAGAAAAAGGGAGTTCACCTTACTAAAGGTTCCTCGGTGATTACAAGGCAAAACTTGAAAAACCTGAAGTTATTACAATAAATTCTGGCCACAAGTCATTTGATGTGTCTCCTGAGCTCATTTTTTCTAGCTTTTTCCACAGCAGGTGGTGGTCAGACTTGCCAAAAGCTGGATATGCCAACAAGCCACACCCTGACCTGAATAAACTAGTTTCATATTTTCTTTTCATTTCTTTTTTTTATTTGTCCACAACCAACCTAATGAGCTATCTGCTAAGGAGACGTTGTTAAGATGATGTATGAAACCACGATTTTCGAGTCTCTCGTGGAGTCTTACTGCACCATGAGAACTCCAGCGACCACAGATTGTGTCTGTGTTTCCATGGTGACCGTTCCAGCTGCTAAGTCTTTGACCCAGTTGAGAAACATCTGCAATGAAGTCACACTCAGGCAAGAGACAGAGAAAAGTGACGGGCTGAGCAGTGGGAATTTTGGCCGACTTGCTTTGGCAGGACTTAATCACAGACGACACAAAAAAATGAAGTGAAAGTTCTTCTCTCGAGGTGAGGCTGCCAACAGGCCACTCATCGATTTCTGATTCCAGGATTTGGCTTTTGGAATCAGAAATGAGTCCAAGAGCACTTGGAAAATATTTCTTAGTTTGATTTAACCTGCTTGGATTTCACTGTATCAGCTTCGTCATTACAGTTAAGGCGGCCACAGGAAGAGCTTTTTTTTCCTTTCTTTTTTTTATGAGTTCCCTTTAACCGAGACAGCCTATTGTTAAATAGTTGAAATCTCAATGGTTAATGAATGATAACATTATATAATCATATAATAATGAAAATAATAATAAAACTTTAAATAAAAATACAGAACTACCAACCATACCTATGACAGCTATTGTTGAGTCACTTTTTTACATTTAGTCATTCACAGTCTTTTATGAAAGCACTGAAGCACAAGTGCAGCGGTCCAGCAACATCTCTCCCCAGAAACAAACACAGTGTCAGTGAAATAACACTGGACTGCAGTGGAGGGGCTGTAGCGAACAGTTTAAGATGCATCCAATGTTTTATTTAATGTTATTCCTTTTTACTTGCAAAAGTCTTTGAGTTTCAATCCACTGAACGATTGGGAGTAGCTTTAGTTTTACTGGCCACACACACACTTAGACACTGTACTTGTGAAAGGATTAATATCTGTACTCTCCAGCTCAGACTAGCCACCTTTTTCTTTTTTTTTTGCTGTTCTTTGCCGACCCTTTGCAGCCAAACACACGCCACACGGTAAGTCTCATTTACAGGGGCTGCTGCTGCACAGCATGTGTGTATTAGTCCAGCCTAATGCTTTCCAGATGATCAGCCTCTATAACCTGCTGCTTATACACACTGGAAGAACAGACCATTGTTTCAGGGGTCTTCCCATTAAAGAGAACCAGGTGTGAAGGAGTGTGTGTGTATATGTATATGTGTGTGAGAGAGAGAGAGGAGAAGAGGGAGTTAAATGAGAAAATCACACTTAAGAGCAAGAGTCCCCACACAGTCATTTTTGCATCCTTGGGAACTTGTGTGTGCATGACTGACATAAAGAAAGCAAGCAGATGTGAATTCAGCCGTGACAGTGGGTTTACAGAATATCGTGACATATGTGAGGGTGTTACATGGACAGAAGCCTCTTCTCAGTCTCTTGGCAAAATTTATGGGGTGTATCCGAGAAGTTGTCCAACTTCAAAATGCCTGAAGACAGAAGTAAGTGGGGTTGGAACAGATCAGGGCCTCGCCATGAGTCTTGCAATGACCTGGAAAAACTTGTAGAAAATATGAACTGAACACTAATTACAAAAATAATAGAACACTTGATCAAAATGTTGACTCCCACTCCTGAGCTGTGAAATGTTTTTACTACTTTAGAAACATTCAGGTCCTGACCCAAAGCTTGATTATCGTCTGCTTAGAGTAATTTAAATTAAAAAACAAAACTCAAATATTGCTGATTATAAAACTTGAGTTGACCATGTTTTGTTGTTCTGCACATTAAAAGGCAGTCACCTAAAGGCGTAATTGAACTTTAAAGCTCCCTGCTCCACCTGTTGAGCTAACTCACCATTAACTTGTACTTAATGTGTTTTGTAGTTCAGGTCCATTTTAAAAGATCGGCAAAGATACAAAGCTTTAAAAAAAAGAGAGTTATTCTCTCTTGTAGAAGATGCTGCTCCTGAACAGTCTGAAGTACCGTGTTTGGAGTCCAGGTGTTTTTTTACAGGCTTAAAGACGTCATTAAACGCAGCTTCGTCTCATTGTGCCCATGTGACATTAATCTGTTTCTATGCACCTCTTTGTTTGGCGACTCTTTCAGCTCAACCTCGTTTTTCTGTGTAAAGGTGTGAGGAGGCTACTGATGACCTCTGCCAGACTTGAGTGAATGTAAAATGTGTTTTCTTTTCCCCTCCATTAACATGCTCTCTGCCTCCCGTGTTTGCTTTTTGCAGACCGTGGCTCTCTCAGCGCCTTGGACCTGACGGAGTTGATTGGCGTTCCCCTACCCCCCTCAGTCTCCTTTGTAACCGGGTTCGAGGGTTACCCCGCCTACAGCTTCGGCCCAGACGCCAACGTCGGCCGCCTCACAAAGTCGTTCATCCCCGACCCATTCTACCACGACTTCGCCATCACAGTTACGGCAAAGCCAACCACTCGGCATGGCGGTGTGCTGTTTGCCATCACGGATGCTTACCAGAGAGTAAGGCCTTGTGATCATAGTTGGGTCATGTTCTCCTCACTGTGTTGTTACTGCTACATGTACAGAAATCATTCATGTTCTCTATATTTGATTCTTAAGATTGTCCAGTTAGGCGTGGCGTTGTCTGAAGTGGAGGATGGTTCCCAGAGGATCATACTGTACTACACCGACACAGAAACCCGACATGGGACTCGAGAGGCAGCGTCATTTAAAATGGGAGACTTGACGGGAAGATGGGCGAGATTCACGCTGACTGTACAGAGTGCCGAGGTGAGCGAAATGTGTTGAATTTATTCAGACACAGATAAAATGTCTGCTTTTCCCCAACTATTACTAGTGGATGCAACCACTGGCTCCTGGTTTTAAACGGCTGTTTGAAGGCTTGAGTTTGGCTTTTAGTAATTCCACTCTTAGTCTGTCTAGAGCTTAAAGTTTCTATATTTAGATTAGAAAGCGTTAAAAGTTGATTTTGGTTTTAATACTGTTTGGACAAATACTTTACAGGAGTCTAGAATTTACAAATGCAGTCCATTTTTAACATTAAAGATCAATTTATGTTAGTATATGGACCCCTGGATTGAAAAAAAAATACCAGTTTAACAGTTGAATTAAAACAGACGGTATCAAATCACATCAAACTTAGAGGTTGAATTTAAAAATGCATTAGAGTGCAATTGCATCTTAATGTGTGTCATCATATGTATACATGAACTTTTAAAGTAAAGATTCACTCCAGTAACTTTGTTGTTGCAGGTCCAAGTAGGCATTCATTTGTGTTTTTAGAAACACTGATCAAAAGCACTGAGTTTAGTCTGGAGGATCCAGAAGTGGCTCAGTGTCTACACCTAGTGGTCACCAGTGGTATTACATGGTAACACAGTGAACTGAGAGGGACCTGGCTACAGACTGTTATAAACAACCATGAAGTCATGTGACCCACTGGTTTCTGTAGAGCGGTTTTGAAGTCTCTTTTTCTTCGTATTAAGTGCAGCCATGCCAAAAATTACTGTTGCGTTTAGCTGACGTTGGTCAAAGCTTGGGTAAGCTTGGTAGCATGATGATGAGAAAGCAATAATGGCTGGCCATTGATTGAATCAGCTGTCAATCGTTGTAGAAATAAATTTATTACTTTATATAAACTCTTCTCACATGATACAAAAAAAAATTCACCCCCTCACCCCCCTTCATGGATGTGAAGTCAAACAATTGAGACCAAAATGTTTTTTTGAACCAGGCTGTCAATGTTTATTTCTGCTGTAAAGTTTGACATTTTAAGCTGGAAGTCGATGGGTTGACTCGTTTTTGGAGCACGCCTCCAGCCGCCGTGCATGTATAAATGCATATCTTAAATGTAAGCGCTGACAAAGGTTGAAAAGTGACGTGTGCTATCACGCTCACATCGCGATGACATAGTTCTTCAGCACGTCTCAAGGTAAAGTCTGATTTAGTTCAGATATAATATACACAACCCTGTGACCACATTGTTCTCAGCATGCTCGTGGTCACGAGACTGAAGATGCCATTTGTCAGGTTGTAGCTGTAGATGCATCAGCAGTGATCATACTAGGTCTGTTTGACTCATAATGGGATTTTTTCTGTGTGTGAATTTGAGTTCAGGTCAGAAAGCATTCCAATAAGAAGAGTTTTAAAAGTTAAAAAGGGAAGTTATTCAAAAGAGACTGCAGACAAATGTGTGATTCTTGCCTTTTGTAGGCACAGTCTCTGACTTTTAAACACAAAGATCATCTCATTACAACACAATGTTCTCTTGGGAAACTACTTTTACATGCACCACCCACCTGATGAACCAGTGTACGAGGATTTAGCTTTTCCCCGTCACCGTGGACGTAACAGCAGATTGCATCTAGTGTTCTGTTTGTCATGAAGATGTTCATGATCTGTGTGCACGCGTCCTTGTCCCTCTGTGTAGGTGCGTCTCTACATGGACTGTGAGGAGTATCACAAAGTCGCCTTCACCAGAAGTGCTCGACCTCTGACCTTTGACACCAGCTCGGGGATCTTCGTAGGAAATGCTGGTGGTACAGGTCTCCCTAGATTTGTGGTGAGTCTTAAAGAAGTTTTTGAATTTCTTGAAACATAAATACTTCACTTCTTCCCCTCTTCTGTCTTTTGCCAGCCCTTCATGATAGTTCTGGGCCTGGGTAGTTTCTTATTTCTGCTGTCAGTGGGTGAGGATGGATATTAAGCTTGTAGCTGTTTGCAGAGACAGATGTTATGTTTGGGCAGAAATCTTCTTTATGTTTGAGATGTTAACAGCATGGTCTTTGTTGACCACTTTAGGACAGTCACAGGAGATCATGAATGAATGACCGTGTGTGTTTGAGTCCCACTTTCTACTGAGAACTCATAAATGCTGAGCTGTGAGTGATTTACATGCTTGGCTGATGCCCTTTCATCCCAAATGCCTTTAAAGTAGATTTTATGTAGGAATGGTGTTTATAGTCTATAAGCGTGAGAGGAAAGTACGGAGATGCGATGTTGGTTTGGGATCTTCTTAATAAAAATAAACCTGTAAAGGCTTGAACATTTCCCCCCCAAACACCTGTGATTTTTCTGTTTGCAACTGCATTGAAAGGGTTTGTTTGTCTTGAGAAGAAAATAGCAAAATAGCCTGAGGGAGTTTCAATCAACTGTGTACCATATGTAAAAGCTCATATTAATCTCTTCAAGATGCCTTATTGAAAACAGTGTTAGGATGTCTTCGTTATTGAGGGAAAACCTCAGTTCGTGTCAGAAAACCTGCCAGCGGCTCTTTTTCTGCGTAATTCAACTCAAGAAAAAAGCGATTAAAAAAACAAAAAAACAGCAAAAACAACACTCTTCCCTTCCTTTTCTGTTCTATCTTGTTGTATATTTTTTCATGATTTGTTAAAACATAAGTTCATGTGACGAACACATTTCATTTCCGGTACATGAGTGGAAGGAGGGTCTTTGTGCTTCTTTTTTTTCTTTTTTTTCGGTTCTGGCTCTTAAGCGTTTATACGAGGAATCTGAGAAGAGCTTCAAAGAAGTCTGATGAGCCCAGAAGGGAGTGAGTGGGCTGACAGATTTTTGCATCCACGGGGGAGCCGTTGATATTGCTGGAGCCATCTATTAAATGGGTGTGTGTACCTACAGCCGTTTAAAACAAACTGATGTGCAGTTTCACGTCATAAAGACTCGCGTTTTAGAGCAAAGACGCCTCTCTGTAGCACCAGTAACATTCCAGAAATATTCTGCTCTCGTACTTTGTCTAAAAACGATTTCATTCTGTGTATTTTGATGGCAGCCTTGTGCTGATTTTGAACCATTTTTATTTTGACTAACCACATTAGATTTTATTACTTTTATAGCGACTTACAGAGAAAAGACCAAAAAAAAAATTGTTTTCCTACAAGTACTAACCACTTTGACAATGAATCTTAGCTTTGACAATTTGCCAAAGCCGCATGGAAAGGAATATTTCTGCAAGTATTTGATATTTTTCTTAGCAGTTTATTATTCAAAAGGCTTTATTAGTAACAGCAGATGGAGTTAAAGGTTTCCTTGCCTCTAGTCATTATTCTGACTAAACCAATCAGCTGCTGCCTTTTACTGTGTATTAAGCAAACTCATACGAGTGGTCTTATTATAATTTTTTAAAATCCGACTCAGAGGAAATAAAATTAGTGCATTTATATTTCCTGGAACTAAACTAAGAGAAGCACAATGTCCTTGACTTGTTAAATTAGCACTTAGAAATTGAAGAAAGTCAAAAAAAGGCAAAAAGACCTGTGGTATTTATTTTTGCTATATATTAAAGTATTTTTAAAAAAAAACTTTTCAAAACATGAACTTGGCTGGTTGATCATTTCAGTTTAAGGTTATCTGACTGACTCCCTGATAACATCTTATAACAAATGTCTGAAAGCAGAAGTTGAAGCAGTAGACAAAACAAATAAAGCTTATATATTTCGATTTAGCCTGACTGGTTTCAGGCCTCATTTATATCAGATAAAAACTGGATTTGCCTCTTTGTGCCTGTCATGTTACTGGATCCATCAGATCTCCCTCATCTGTGTGATTTAGGCGTTATAGAAAAGGGGAATGACGTTAACTCAGGCGGACGTGCTTTTACTAATCCAAAAAGTTGCCTACAGCTGCCTTCTTTGTTTAATTTGATCTTTCTTGTATTGATTATCCGTTTGCATTGCCATGGCGATGGACCAGTCTCTTGTTTGTTAGTTTGATTTACAGTTAATCCCAACCTTTGATAGAAGTTTAGTAACATGTTCATCTAATTATTTGTCAAAACCAAACATATCTGGGCCTGCTTTTTGCCTTTTCTGATCTCACTTTGGGCTTTTTCTCTCCAACTAAGAAACCACAGTTCTGCTTTTCATTCCCACCGAGACGCAGGTGTTTGTTTTGATGCTGTGGATGGAGGTCATTCTGCTCATCTGGGCAAGTTATTTTTGTTTGAAAACAGTTTGAGGCTGGTGGATTGCAGAATTTGCTTGCCAACTGATTTAGCTTCATCCCCTGACCTTTTTAACTCCTCCTCCCTCTTTTTCTTCCCCTTCACCTTATTATGAAAGGTGGAGGCATCCATATGTAACGTGTATTGCTGCAAGTTGTGAACTTTCATAAGTTGGGTGACGTCATCTGTAGGATTTCTGACTTTTATCTCCGTCTCTTTCATGACTCTCCTGCCTCCCTTCATGAAGTCCTCGTTTCTTCTCTCCTCTTTCAGACAAAGAGGACCAGTAGTGAGGCTCAGACCAGCTGTTCAGTGTTTGAACTGGCAGCTTTGTTGGAGATCTTCCTCCACTCAGAGAGAGCAATAACAGCCACGATGCAGCGTTAGCTCTCTGCAGCAGTGTCACCAGAATATTTAAGAAAAGGAAGACTTGAAAGCACTCCCACTCTAACTTTATTCACCCGTGTTTGGACTTGATGAAGCACAGCTTATGCTGGGTGTTGGAGGATGTTTGTGTAAGGGCTGGATGTTTCTGTCAGAGACGTGGCAGACGGAGAACATGTCAACTATTCTCTGCTGAACAACTGCATGTGTTTTCTTGCTCAAAATGGGTTTTTTTAAGGCGCCCTAACTCAGTTTTCTCTTTGTGTAATTTTTCCACAGTTTTAAACTACTTTTCGTTTTTCCCTCCATTTGACTGAGTAAAATTCGATGAAGAGCTTTGTCTTTCTGCCAGCATGCCTCCTCTTTTTTTGGACTCCTCAGTAACGGCACGGCGACGACTCACGGACAGTTAACGTTGTGATTGAACACACACATTTGGCCAGCCAGAGCGAGTTCTTGCTTTTAGCCGCTTTGGCAAGTACACTTCCCTCAACATGCAGGCTGCCAGCAAATGCAGACACAGAGCGGTACTCTAGAGATGCTTAACCTTTTCCTGAGCCATCCCTGACATTTTAGTGCTCCTCTGTGCCAGTCTGTGGACAAAACCCAGACAGCAAATTATCCACAGTCTTCTCTCGTATGCAGGCAGTGAGACCAGTTCAGCTAGAGATGGGAATATTTCAGCGGTTGAAAAAATGACCTGTGACTGGACATCTTCTATATTTACACCAGTTATGTAATGACTGTAGAGTTTTCCCCCAAACGTCAATCGTTTTGAGAAGGAAGAAAATACAAAAAGTCATAACATTAAAGACAGAATGAGTAAGTTGATTTATTTTGAAATCCAAGCTCTTCTTAAGGTGATTTTTTTAAATCTTTTGCTACAAGTTTAAACTTAGTTTTAACTTAAACTACCAGTGGGTCTGAAGTTATAAAGCTCCGTCCGGTCGAGCCCAACTTGACATGACTCGGTTTTCTCTAGAGGACGCTCAGAACAACCTCTTCATGTCTTTTGTTCAGTTTATTTAATTCAAGGTTTAACGTAACTGAAGCTTTAGATTAATTTAGCTTCAGGGATTAGTAAAGTATTTAAATTGAATTCTTCTGTTTTGATTAGTGAAACAGATGAAATAAGATGGATAGTTTGATAATCTTAGAAGAAGAAGTTCTTCACAAAGAGCATGGCCTGTGTTATTTTCACAGTGTTGTATCAAACACACAGTCCACACGAGTGGCATCCTCAGACTGGGCTATGAGGTGGACAGTGCTTGTCTCCTGTCTGCTGTGGTCTGAAGAAACCCAGAGACACGTACCTCTGGTTCATCATGAGGCCAGGAGATGAGTTTCTTCTAGAGAGGGACGCTTCTTTTTCTCACCAGCGTCCCATTCACGGGTGGTGACAAAAATCCCAGAGAAAAGACTTTGTGCTCCATTTCTTCATTCACGTTTCAAGCAGCAGCTTTTCAGGTGAGAATTAAAAAGTGAGTTTGATTTTTGTCCAAGCGAGACACATGCTGCCCTTTTTTTCTTCTTCAAAAGTTGAGACTACTTTTTGAGGTCTTAATGATTAAAAAAAATAAAAAATCCCACAGAGATGCACTCCTACAGCTCCGTTTTCAACCAGCTCTTCACACATATGTTCATGTCAGCTGACTTTAGTGCAGGTATAAAGCTGCTGTGCATCTGTGGTGCATTAATAAAAAGCATGTGAAGTTACACAGATGCAGACATGAGGAAGTTAGATAAGTCTGCTCAGATCTGGACTTGTGAAGTCACAGTACCTCCAGATCTGTGCAGCTCACTGGTTGTGTCACCTTGGAAGTTTTGATTCTTTGGTAACTTCACCCAAATAACCCAAGTGTTGCCGACCAAAGAGATGGTCGTACGATGTAATGACTAGTTAAACTCATAGTTGGGTTTTGATTTTAGAAAAATCTCCTTTTTGACATCCTGTCTCACACTCGTTGACTCGTGTGTGTTACAGACCCAGCTCTGTGTGTTAATCAGCTGTTGCAGCTGCAGATGTGTCAATCAAACTGCCGGAGACAGACAGATCCACACCTCCACACATTGAAATCATTCAAGCCATTCATCCACTGACCTGCTACATCTTTCATCTGCATGGTTGTGGTTTTAAAGGTGTGGAAAAGACGGCATTTCTCATTCTTTGTCTCAGTTGTGTTTACTGCACAAACACGTCTCGAATTTGCTGACTCTGCTTTTGTCCACCTCCACCCGTTCCTTTTCTTTCTCTCTCTCGTCTTCCCTCGAGCTCTGCTTCTCACTTCTTTACCAACATTTAATTTCACAAGCTGTGCTTAATTTAATTAAAAACAGATGTTTGTCTCCTGGCCTGATGTAAATAACAATGAGCTTGGCTGAAAATGCCGTCAGTAAGTATTTACTGATCCAATAAGAGGACAAGTCCCCTGACGCTCAGCTTGAGAGGACCAGTGCAGTTGTATGTCTGCATCAAATTGTCTGCATGGTACTAATTTAGAAATATTACTTTTAGTTTGGTAAAGAGCGCCATGAGAAGTTATGTTAATTGTAACCCTTTTTGATTTTATTTTATTTATCGTTTTGTTTGTGGTGCGCCTCAAGGCAAATGCAACAAATAGCTTCAAACTTTTAATCATGATTTAAATAATTGTTCTAAGTGAGCTTACATAAGAAGAAGCCAAAAATAAATAAAAAAAATAGGTTTCCTGTTATTACCTTTAGTAAAATGGGTTGGTTTCTAGTAAAAAAGAAAAATCTTTAATATTTCTTGGAGTAACTGGAGTTCATTTGTTTGCCATCTGGATTAGAGGTGTCAACTCTGATCCAGATGAGCTGACAAAACTGAAGTTTTAATTACGGTTAATCAATATTATTTTAACCCAAATTAGGCATTTTAAGCAAGAAATGTGATCTCAAGTTTACCAGTGTTAATATTAAAATGTTTGGAGCTTTAAGGTTGATCTTTAGGAAGAACTGCATCCGTTCTCAGGACAGATTTTTGTTGCAGTTTGTTCATCTCTTCACATCCTGTGGTAACCTGTGCAGCACTGCATGGACCAAATCATTCATGCTCCTTTGAGAAAGAGAGAGCCAGAGTTGATGTGTGAGAAATGGTCTCAAAGCTTCAATAAAATGCCATGACTCAAACTAAAACCAAGTTGTCATGCAGTATTAAAACCGAATCTTTCTTCCTCAGGGCTCCATCCAGCAGCTGCTGCTGAAGTCGGATCCCACAGCCCCAGATGACCAGTGTGAGGAGGACGATCCTTATGTGGGTTTCCAGAAAAACACCCTTTCTCAGTTTTAACTAAACTCTAAACGCCTCTTTAACGATGACGTCTTCTAACGTGGCGCTGTTGCTCCCCCTGCTGGTGGAAAATGGTCATTACGGGAAATGACAAGAGTTGGTTCCGTGTACCCACAAAAATACACGCTTGCATC